>JADWPL010000009.1:0-58710 GCA_016109495.1 Phialophora tarda
AGAAGAAGAAGAAGAAGAAGAAGAAGAAGAAGAAGAAGAAGAAGAAGAAGAAGAAGAAGAAGAAGAAGAAGAAGAAGCTCGACCTGGAGAGCGCAGCCCAGCCACTTCCACCAATACCGCAAGGCCGCACCCAAGCGATGTCTAAAGATTCCCGAAACTCCTGCGGAGGCGCAGAAAAGGGATAAGCTGTTGCGGGAGAAGAAGATCAAAGGCAAGAGCTGGACGGGAATCCTCGAGAACTAGGACCGGTTGACAGACTCCAAGACCGAGACAAAGGATGAAGCCAAGGACGACGACGCCATGAGGAAGCGGCGCAGGCTCATCGACAGATTAGTTGTTCGCTTTGGACTCACACTACGAGGGCATCCCGAGGATCGAGGATCTGAAGTACAAGCTCATATCTGACCGAAAGCAGCAGGATATCAAGCTGATCAAGGCATGGACAAGACCAGGGCGCAGACGGAAGATGAGTCATGGGCGGCTTTCTGCCGCAAACTAATAAGGAGGTCTATTGGCACCTTGGTTTTCGGATGTTGTCGTGCTCCTTTCATTGATACCTTGGTTTTCAGATGTTATTATGCTCCTGTTCCGTTCAGTCAACTCGCCTGCCGCCCGTGCCATAATGTCACGGCCACTGCCCCAGGCAGGATAAGGCAGAACGACCCGTGTCACAGGTCTGATAATCCGGTCCATACAATCTCTAGAGGGACGGACCTGAACCAAGGCGTATTGAAGCCCTGCCGAGAGAGGGACGAGAAGAGCGGCTTCGGTGATCGGTGGGTGATCTTAGGCCTGCAAATGACGTCTTTCCAGCAGGCCGTTGGTGCCGTCAGTGCCGCAAGGAGCCTTTTCCCCCGCGCCTGAACAATTCCCGCATTGAGATCCGATTTCTCGCAGCGTGTTGGTACCTGTTTCTGGCCTCCGGGTTTCTCCTTGTGGTGAAGGGAGTGTGGATCGCACGCCCTTCGTCCTCCGCATTTCAAGCAGCCTCATTCTTCAAGTAGCCCCAAGTTCCCGTATTCGCCTCCTCTTTCTGTTTTCCTGGGCATGAGGCTGAATTGAGGCCATCATGACTGCCCGCACCATGACCTCAGCCGGCGTGTTGACCACAGTTGGATCGCGAGAATCCATACAACTGCACGGAGCTGAGGATGAGGCCGGCCTTGAACGTATGGTCACGCCGGCTAATGCCCAACCAGCTATGCGACCGGTATCGCGAAGAAGGCAGACAATCATACTTCTCTGTGCCTTCTTCGATGTCTTCGTCACCATCGGGCTGAACCAAGCCTACGGAGTCTTTCTCAACTACTACCTGGCCGATGGGAGCAGTCCGAAAGATCCCTTCCTGCCGAAAGACCAGGTTTCCAGCAAAGCAATGGTGGCGTTCGTAGGGACTCTGGCGGCCGGCTTGACGTGGGGTGGAAGCATTGTGGTCAATCCGATAATGGCGAGATCGAAGGACCCGAGGTGGATCACAGGGTCAGGTGCTGTGCTTATTGGGCTGGGCTACGTGCTTGCGAGCTTTTGTCACAAGGTATGTATTTGTCTATGGTATCCCGTGGACGGGTTCTAATGGAGCGAGCACAGGTTTGGCAATTGCTTCTTACACAGGGCTTGATCTACGGCGTGGGAACCTCACTGGTGTACTTCCCGGTGCTCGCTGTGGCTCCAGAGTACTTCGATGCTCACCGTGGCTCGGCTATGGGGTTCATCCTCTCGGGTGCCGGCGTCGGTGGACTGGCGTACGCGCCAGCAGCTCGAGCCCTGCTGGCCAAGCTGGGAGCGGCTTGGACTTTGAGGGTCTTTGGCCTGGTCAACTTCGCTATATGCATTCCAATTGTACTGGGTACACCGGCGTCACGGAGTCTCTCGAAACGGCCGACCCTCGTGGATATCAGACTTGCGAAGCGACCCACGTTCATTTTGCAGGCGATAGCTGCCATGGCTCAGGCAGCGGGGAATTTGGTGCCGATAACGTTTTTGCCCGAGTTCAGTACCAGGCTGGGCTACACTGCTGCCTTGTGGGTGTGTCCAACTGCTCCATTTGGCTGAAGCTAACAGTTCCCTCTATTAGTGGCGCAGCTCTACTTGCAATCAACAATGCCGTAAATACAGTAAGCCGGATCGCAATGGGCTTTATCGCCGATATTGCAGGCCGACAGAACACCCTCGTGCTTAGCGTGCTCGGGAGCGCAGTTACTGTGGTGGCGTTCTGGCTCTCGAGCGCCTATGGCGATGACATGCGGCTGTGGATCGCATTTGTTGTTACTTACGGTCTCTTTGCTGGAGGTAAGACTCGATACCGATGTCTCTGTACTTTCGTTGACATGGCCAGGCTACAACTCCCTCTTCCCCACGACGGTAATAGAAGTATTCGGCGCTCAGGCGTATGCCTCAGTCAATGGGTTTATATACTTCATCCGCGGCCTCGGGGCTCTCTGGGGCTCGCCTGTCGGTGGTGCTTTAGTTGCAGAGGGCCAACATCCGACAGCATACGTCACGTTGATCTGGTATGACTTCGGGCTGCTGATGCTGTCGAGTGTTTGCGTGATAGCAGTCCGCGGCCTGGACGCAGCTGAGAAAGGAAGATTCAAGTTGAAAGCTTGAGCATGACACCTGGATGTATGATATGTACTGTAGCACTCTGAATCCCGTCTCAAGACTCAACAAAACGACCGATATCGGACTGTATGCAACGCTTCTCCGCAGTCTGTTCTGCTTCGCCTCTCCACACGCGTCGGTCCACGGCTCGCCACTCTTTTTGATAACCGTCCATGGCCGCTGTCCTTGTCTCTTCGGTGTAGTACAAAACTAGCGGAGCTGCACTCACTCGAGCCTACTCCGTACCGTTGGCTTGAAAGACCGCATTCCTAAGGCCCATCCCCAAAATGAAGTCGCTTCCCACCCGCCTTACTCGGCCCCTCACGAGACACTCATTCCGCAGCTTCAGTACCTCAAGACAATGCCTGGCCGACCATGTGAGAATAGTCGAGGTCGGACCAAGAGACGGCTTGCAGAATGAGAAGAGCTCAATCCCTCTCGAGACCAAGCTCGAGCTTATCAGGCGGCTGGCGCAAACAGGCGTCACACATATGGAGGCAGGATCCTTTGTGCCTGCGAAATGGGTCCCCCAAGTGAGTCTGGCTCGCTTCACCGAAGATAATCTGGCTAAGCATGGTAGATGGCGTCGACGGCAGAGATCCTGGAGTCGATACTGACCCAGCCACCTTCCGCGCCTCACGGCATAGCATACAACTACCTCGTTCCTAACATCCGAGGCCTGGAGACTCTGGTCAAGACCTTCCAAGCCAAGGGAGCACAGAATCCCTCGGGCTATCCTACGCCACCCCCCTCTCCTTCTCCGGAAGAATCTGCGGCTCGAGACGCCAGGCTCGAGGCCAAATCCGCAAACTCGACAGAGGTGTCATTGTTTGCCGCAGCAACCGAGACCTTTTCGCAAAAGAACACAAATTGCAGCATTGCAGAAAGCTTGGAGCGGTGCAAGCCAATAATGGAGCTCGCAAAGCAACACAATATACGGGTGCGCGGCTACGTTTCAGTTGCTCTGGGCTGTCCATACGAAGGGCCGGATGTTGATCCGCACAAGGTGGCTGAGATCACCGCGACACTACTGGAGATGGGGTGCGATGAAGTTTCTGTAGCTGACACCACTGGCATGGGTACTGCCCCCCGGACAAGGAAACTACTGGAGACCTTAAAGGAGGCAGGCATTCTGAACGAGGATCTCGCACTCCACTTCCACGATACATACGGGATGGCGCTTGTGAACACAGTTGTCGGCCTGGAGCATGGCGTGCGAATATTCGACAGCTCCGTCGGTGGATTGGGTGGCTGTCCGTACAGCAAGGGTGCGACAGGCAATGTTGCCACTGAAGATCTGTTGCATCTGCTGCACAGTCTCGGTTGTGAAACGGGTGTCGATTTACCCAAGATGGCGGAAATAGGCCAGTGGATCACTGCACAACTTGGGAGGCAGAATGACTCGAGAGCTGGGAAAGCTACGCTGTCGAGGATGAAAGACGCATAGTAAGCAAAGAACTACGGCATCTCAAGCATACGCTCAAGAAAACTTACGTTCGGCTGTGGAATCGCCCCGTTTGATGCCTGTTCCTTGAACTCATACGCTTCATTTACGTTTGGCGCACATGGACTGGAGTCAACATGACTTGCTGCAAACGAAACTCTGCCGCCTACAAGAGACATCGCCCTCTGTAAACAGCAAACCGTACTCAACAACTATCTTGAACAAGTGGTGAAGTCTCAGCCAGCTTGCTGTCCGCTCAGCTCTTGTAGCAGGATCTCAGAGACCTTCATTCGCTATACCAACACGCCGACGCCGAAAGGCCGGACTGTATGACCATTTGGAATCGAAAACACGAGCTTCATTTCTATCGAATAGGACTGCGGTGGCTTGATGCCAAGTGGTCAGCACCAGCCGACATACGCTTCGGGCCTGAACTGTCGCTCTCCTGCTCTCCAATCGCAACGTTTTTTTGCTTTTCAACAGTTCTCGCTTTGGGTAATCCTGCTGATGCGGCCAAGCGGATGACATTTCACTTCTCCAGATTCCGCCTCTTTCGAATCGAGAGGACACACAGTGATAAACTAATCAAGAGTCACGACATATTTCCGCGGGATGTGCTGCTGACGTACGAGGCCGTCGAGCAGATGGCGAGCACAAAAGGACAGAAACTAAGAGAGGGCTAAGTTGAGTAGTCGCTCTCCTCGACAAACTCGCCCACCTTCCTGCCATCCAGAGTGGCTCGGGCACTGAGATGGCTTGCGCAAAGTCGCCCGCCGGCTGCCGTGATGATGAGAAGCTGGCGATCCGACGTGAGAAGGTCAGGTTGAACGTCCAGGCTCATCGGCAACGTCAGAAGGAGAAGAAACGGCTGGAGGCCCTCAACCAGCCATGCCAGCCGAAATTTCGCTGGGTCGAAGAAACGAAATGGCAGTCAAACAGGTCCAAAGACTCCAGCACCCGCCTCAAGCAAGCAAGGTTGCGAAAATCATGGCGGAAACCTCCTCCCGGGTCGGAATGCAGCCTGCTGTGTGCGCCGAGTCCAGAGAAGCAATACACGCTGTCTTTGCTGGGGATGTTTCGGGCCCGCTTCCTACCGGAACGAGTGGCTCTTCCAGGTGTAGGAGTCTCGGAAGAGCAGTTGATCACCCCGTGCGCGATCTGGGTTGTGGAGGCTTACGAGCTGGCGGCTGTTCGAGAAAATCCTGTGGTGACAGGCATGCTTCGCGCGTTGGGACTCAACATCCTCGGAGCCGAACTGCGGCGTAAGGACATTCAGGCAGCGTCCTTGCATACCTACCACAAGACACTTCCTTTCATCTGTCGACAACTCAACTCGATCACCAGCGGCGGAAGTCTTGGTGTCAATGACTGCTTCGCGTTGATTTTGTCGGGCCATGCCGCAGCAATCTTTGATATCAATGTCAGTGGGCGCATGTCTCGCATATACGACCAAGTTCGCGGTCTCGGCTCAGTGTACGTACATCAGCTACTTCAATCCGGCTCGATCCCTGACGATTGGAGCTACCTGATGGAAGAATATCGACTATTCGAAGTCATTTTCTGCCTTACATACCGCAGACCCTCGGTTCTGACAGGCACCGGCCTCTGCAAAAGTGGAAGGGTGCCCGGTGACCGCGGCAATAGGCGAAATGCGAGGAATCCCGAGGAGAGCCAATTTGGTGAACTTGTCTTCCTGGCGCGGCACATCCCTGCGATCATGAACTATATTGACGAGTTGCGGGCTGCAGAGGCAATTTGCAACCAAGAGGCTGAGCGAATGCACGAAACGATGGAGTCGGTGTCGTTCGTTGTGGAAGGCCTGCAACGATGGTGTACTGATTTCTTAGCTCGAGATGGAAGAGCCTTTGCGGAATCCGACACCTACGTCCTTGGACACGGCGACTTTGACTTCCCCGATTTTGAGGTTGCCTCAGCTTGGACCTTTTGGCTATCATTCAGGATACACGCTCTTGAGTGCTATATCTCCGTCGTCGATATCATACACTCGTCTCGGCAGCCGCATGAAATATCTGAGCTTTGTGTATATGGAAGCAACTCCGAAGGAATACAGCTGAACTCTTTCTGCAAGGGGATGCTGGGCGCACGTTCGGAACTGATGAAAACCGTCGAGCTCCTTATTCGGTCACTGCCATACCTGCTGCAGGCGAACGTTGGCTACATTGGACGAAGCTTCGTCGCTTTCCCTCTGGAAACAGCAAGAGTGGCACTTCTGCACGAATTAGAGCGTGAATCCAGTGTACCTGTGTCCGCAGGTGTACTGTCGCCGTCGATCTCTGCAGACGGACCGAAGCGAAGAATTCTGCAGGGGCTGGTGTCTTGTGCGCAGATTATGGAGAAGGCAAAGGCCATGAAATGCGCGCTGTTCTCTGATCAATTGGCCAGTTACTCACCTGAGATTGGCACATTGTTTGCCAGTGAAAGGCCCCTGTAATGCGAACCGCCCTCCACAAAGAGTCACTCGAGTGACCTGTTTGACCGCCGCACCAGAGACATCACCTTCCCATGCGACACGGACCACGACAAACGATTCGACCGGTGACAAGCTGACTTGACGAATATATATATTCTATCTTCCGGGCTTCCTACACCTACTTCATGACTACCAGCACAATTCCTTTCCGAGACTTGCCATCCCAGAACCCCAAACTTAGAATCATGAATACTCTGAGTTTCAAGCAGAATCTTATAGGCCAGGATATCCTGCCGGATGGTTCGTTATATGAGGCCGCACATACAATCGATGCCGAGCTCAAGAACCACTTCACCAACAGCTTAGAGCTTTACGAGACTTTCTCTCCCGACCCGGGTGTCGCAGAATTTGATCCGTCACAAGGAAACCTGTTCGGTACTGGACGGGTGACGATCGACCTAGCAGCAGACATCCGCCTTACACTCCACGAAGTTGTCTACAATCCTGGTATTGTACCCAATGTGTGGAAAAGGCCTTTGGTCGCTATTAGCCTGTCAAAACTCCTAGGAAACCCCGACTGCACTCTCGAGGTCGACAGATTCGATAATTGGGTCATCAAAAAAGGTGGACAATTCTTCGTCTTTGGAACCAAGACTGACGGTGCTCCCCTGGACCAGCGTTGGGCCCTGGGCCCACGTATCCCGGAGAGCGACAACGCGGCGGTGCCACAAAGGCTTCAAGGAGCCATCGCTGTGGCAACGCGAGCTGACGGAAGACTGCCAAGAGGCTTGCAGACTGCTGTCGAAGGGCCAGCAGCGCGATCAATGGGGAGTCCGGTGGGTGTTGGAAGATCGAATCCGACAGCGGCGGTGGCTCCCGCGAGGCCAACCGCTACATCACAACACAACATGAGAAGTTCCAGGGAGGTGAATCAAGGATTTCAGAACATCGGCGGCGTGTGGATCTCACAACCCACATCAGCACCGTCCACGCCGGTGAGGGACGTCCCTAGCATCAGCAATAGGGTGGCCGAGAAAGTGGAAGCTGACCCGCCGAAGTCGTCGCGGGGCAGCTCTCTGCCTGTTCCCAAGAATGCCGCACGCTTGCGTTGGCGGGAGGTAGAGTATAAATCCCTACCGCGAGTTGATGAGAAGGCAGCTAGAGCTCCGAGAGCCCCCAACTCCAAAGCACGTGCGCCTGTTGCGAGAAAACCGAATGCTCCACTCAATGTCGGTCTCTGGGATTCGATCTTTGGTCTCCCGCGAACCTCATTCAACCGAATACAGGATAAGCGTCGCCCCGCCGCTGCGAAGGCTCAGGCGACTCCGAGCACGAAAAGTCTTGTTAAACAGGGCGAGGCGGCAGTGAAGGCAGAGAAAGTTATGGCCAAGCAGGGAGCTGGCAAAAATGTCGAGACGACTGCGACTGCAAGTGTGCCTGCGACGGCCATAAAAGAGCCGGTCAAGCAACAAGCCGGCAAGAATAGTCGAGTACCTGCTAGGCCTGCTGCGACCCCGGTCAAACAGGGCCAAGGCAGCGACGGGAAGCAGCCTGCCACGCCTAAGAAGAAGACGACCCCCAAGTGAGTGAAGGTTCTCTCGGAAGGCTAACAAGCACGTCGGAAGGAGGACGCCCTGGGTGTATCGCGGGAGACAATGGCGGGACACTGAGGGACAATGGAGGGAGCAATCCCTGGGCGAAATTATCATATCCAAGCATGCTGCACGCTAGGGAGGGAGTAGTTTCCAATCATGGGCTTGTGTCAGTTGAGCTAGAAGTGTTTATCATGGTATTTAGTCATATTGCGCCTAAGGGGGTTCCATATTGGTTCTCGCGGTTTTATATCCCAGAGCATCACGTGCCTGTCGAGGAAGACTCGGGCTGAAGCTTTTAGTGCGTAAGCGGGGACTAGTGGCGCCCTAGCGTCGCCTAGATTACCGAGTAGAGCCGGCTTGGGGTTAGTCATGCAGGGCCAGAATCCAGACTCCAAGATCAACATCTGTCTGCTTCAAATCTTACTTTCACCATCACTTCCACGTTAGCGGCTTGAATGTCACGGCCAGCTGTCTGCTACAGGCGCTGTTGTCGACCTGGTGGGCGTTGAAGGATGCCGGGTCCTGTATCCCTTCTCCCATCCAACCCGAGGATGATTTTGTCATCTGGAAGCCACGGCGACGAGTATGTCGCCAAAGCGCTCCCGCACAAAAAGAATGGATTCAACTATGTCGACGATACCATGCCTCTCGAAAAGAACGCCGGGCTTATCATGGCCGTACGTATACCAGTTCAATCCGCAGCCTGAATGCTTTTTGTGCAGTGTTCGACTCGTATGCGGGCGGATTTGTGCTGACACGCCAGCGAAAAGACAAACAATTCTACTACAGCCCTGAAAGCGAGTACCGAGCGCCTCTACTTGTCACGGCCGCATTTCTACAAGTCATTCGTGAAGGAAGTAAAACGCGCCACGCCGGCAATCCATCGCGGTAACTGGCTCCGTATGCGCGCCGTGAGCTGGGTAGTCCGCAATTTCCTCGAGCGTGCAGCCGGCCAAAGGAAAGTCATCATCAATTTTGGTTGCGGATAGTAAGTTTGAGACTGCATTCCGAGAGGCCCTTCCCCTAGGAATGGTGCTGAGTGTAGTAGCGACCCTCTGCCTTTCCGATGGCTGGCCCAGAAGGGCAGTCTCTGCTCCGACACCAAGTTCGTCGACGTCGACTACGAGCTGTTAATAGAGACAAAGCGGAACATTATCATGCACCAGCCTGAGATGAGAGACCTGCTTCATGCGACAGTGTCCGATGAACCCGGCGTCGATCCGTCGATTGCACTCGATAGTGAAGAATATGCGGCGATAGGTTGCGATCTGCGCAATATTCGAAGACTGGAAAGGCTCCTGAAACCAGTGGTCGATCTCGAGCAAGCATCGATTCTATGCTTTGCTGAGGACTCTACCACATTCATGCCTGTCAAGGCAGCCGACGCGCTGATCTGGTGGAGTGCAGGACTGTCATCTGGTGCGCCCTCCCATATCACGCCATACATTCGTGGTGCTTGTGGCTAACCATCCAAACCACCAGATGTCACCTTCTGCCTTGTGGAGCCCAGCAGCCCCGATCAACCTGACAACCCTTTTACTAGGAAGATGACAGATCACTACAAGGGCCTCGGTACGCCCCTGAACTCTATCTTCGAATACCCGTATGATCGCGCTCAGATCCAGCGTTTCAGCGATGCCGGATACGCTCACATAGATTACCAGTCTCTCTGGGAGCTGTGGGCTGACCCGCGCTTCCTGTCGCCCTCGCAACGTATGAAGCTGGACCACGTGGAACCATTCGACGACTGGGAAGAGTTTGCTCTTTGGGCCAGCCACTACTGCCTCGTCGTAGCTCATAACGGCAGCCAGCCCGTCCTCCCCAGCAAAGTGCTCAGACCCCGACGCGACTCGATTTCCAGCGATGCTTCTGACATCTCTGCGCGGACGTCGTCACCGTGCAATCCAGACTCAGAACACTTTGCCTTTCGACATTATAGTGACCCAGGCGATCTCTGCCAGCGCCATCATGGCTCAGCGTATCCTGTACCGGACCAGGACGCTATAGCTATCTTTGGAGGTAAGGGATCAAGCTCGTACCTCTCTACCAGTGCTGTGTGCCGCCCGCGACACTTGAACGACGAGACACCCGTAGTGCTTCCGCCAGAGGTTGGTGCTCGAACTTGTCATGTGATGATCTCGTTGAACAACAGTGACAATATGCTGGTGGGCGGCCGCCGTTCGCCGAGCCAGCCCCTGAAGGACTGTTGGTTGCAGAAAGGGAATACTTGGTATCGCATCCACGATCTGCCAGAGGGCCGCTATCGACACAGACTTGTCCCGGTGACCCTGCCAGGGAACGTTTTCGGTGCAATTTGCTTTGGCGGCAAAGTGAGCCCGACGAAGGTTGCTATCGAAGTGTTGTTATGGGAGCCTCTGAATGGCTGGCGAGTTCTCAGAATCTTTGGTTCGGACCCCAAACCTCGATTTGGGCCAAATTTCGTCTGCCTGGGCTTCAATCACGGCTTGTTGTTCGGCGGGATGAGGCAGGACGGCGTGATCTGCCAGGGATTCTGGCGGTGGCGCCTTGTCATTCGCGACAACGAGGTACTGGCTCTCCGATTCCGGCCTTCTCATGCCCTGGACACAAGCATCGGGTCATATCAGTACTTCGCACGTTTCGGTGCCTCTTATGGCTTCGTCCAGGATTACCTTCTGATTATCGGCGGAATCGCCAGAGGCGGTTGCATCCCCAGAACATACGAGATTCTCAGCCTCACCGGGACTTTCTCCACCTGGCACGACGAAGAGCGCAGGGAACCGAGTTTCAGAGTGAGTACGATTGAGGCCACGCGGTCGCCGGACTGTCCACGACCGTTCCTCATTGGCCATTCCACCCGGCCGACGCAGACCGGTGCCTATGTCATTTTGGGCGGCGGTGCGACTTGCTTCAACTTCGGGGACTACTTCAACCGAGGAATCTGGGTGCTCTACGAGAAAGAGGCAGGTCTTTCGTCTGACTGGATCATTGTCCCCAGTCAGGCGTCGAAGCTGCCGCAAGTACATTCAGAGTGGGACTACACTGGTGACAGGAGGAAAGAAGGCATTCGCATCGAACCGGTCTTGCTGACGGGGCCACAAGAATTCAACAAAGCAGTTCGTCTATCGCAACCTCTCCTTATGAGAGGCCTGGACTGCGGACCTGGCGCGCGGCTTTGGTCGACGCCCTCCCTCGAGGACGTGCTCTTGGACGAAATCTATCTGGAGCAAGATGTCATCCCGATCACGTCGGTCAGCATGGAAAATCTACCGCTGACACCACTTCTCGAAGAGGCTGACATATCATCGACGATATTCAACCTCCCGCGACCAAATGTCAAGATCAAAAAGTGCGCTCTATCATCCGACAAGCACGAGGAGGCACAGCTCGCCAACCAGTTTCGGCTCCCCACCGAGTTGAGCAGCATAGAACGTCTCATCACATCCGTGCAGCTACAGATCTCCAGGAAAACATGCCACCAGCTCCGGTACAGCGCGACCGGGACCATTCTTTTCCATCAACTCGGGACGCGGAAAATGCTCCTGTCCCCTCCATTCAACCAGAGCAAGCTAGGGTATGCTCCAGGCTCGAACATCAGCGACCTCAATATCCTGTGCGACCCGACGCTGTTGCAGGAACACTCCTTCTACACGATACCCGGCACGAGCACCCACGTCGCTATCATGCAACCGGGAGACGCGTTGTACATCCCACCTTTCTGGTCTCGTGCCAGTGTGGTCCTACGAGGCCCCAGCCCGAGCATTGGTACACAACAAACCCGTACCGATGGTGGTGGGTCTTCCCCATCAGCTCCTGAATCAGTTCGAACACTCATCAATCTCAATAAACGGCCCCCGATCATTGGGAATGAGACGCCACCCAGCTCCAATGGGAAAGGCGATCAAGAACTCAATCCGCTCGACATCACATTCAAGGTATCATTTAGGATTCTGCCTCACTCTGCCCTATCTACAACCCTGGACGAAAACTGGTCGGCCGAGCTTAAGGCGTATGAGGATAGCAGACGAGACCTAGACACCGTTATGGAGAGATTCACGTCTTGTCTTGGCAAACCAAATGGAGAGCCTGACACGCAAGACCGCCACTCAGGCGTTGACATGCTGCTCGACCACATTCCAAAAGACGTTGCAAAGGTTTATCTGCAACGATTGGGGAAGGAGCTACTGATGAAGGCCGAGGAGCTGTGAGGTGTTTGGCAAAGTGCGGCGGCGAGCGAACGAATTGAGATTTGGTCACTATTGCCCACTTGTTGACTAGCTCCTTGTCGTATCTTGGACTTTAAACAAGTTCTCACTTTGATCTTTCGAAGGTAAGAAGAATCTATACCGTACGCTGACATAGGGGAATTTATTGAACGCTGACCCGACCGAGAAACTCATAAGTCCCTTCTGTCACGCCGTCAGCTAGTCAGTTTGCTAGGCATGTCACCACTGCTCCTCAGTGACAAGCTTCAGAAGGTCTACAATGACATGCAACTACAGACGACTCCAGTGAGGACACCGACATGAAGGCAGACAGGCGGACAGATCGCCAAACAGCTGTACACAAGGTGATAAAGATGCACCAGGAGGCATGCAGCGGGAACTATAATATAAGGCCCGTCTCAGCAAGCAGCACACATACTGTATCGCCCAGCAATTTTGTCCAAAAATCAAACCGCAACCGCACATACTATACTCTGTATAGACACACACCCTGAATCCTGTGTCTCTCGACCCGGTCCCTCTACACTGTGATCTGATCTGATCCCATCAACCAATGTCCACCCCAGAAAGATGGGTAGTCTGGAACTCCAGCCCGCACCACTACTGCCACGACAAGTCCCTCTTCTCGCATCTCAGCATGGACGACAACGACCTCGACCTCTCCCCACCCGCAGCAGCAGACTTGACCGAGAAGAAGAAGGACTTTGTGGTCTTGGGAAAAGGCGACGTCGTCATCCCCATCAGAAACCATCCCAAACTCGGCTCCATCCGTCTGAGGGACGTGTTTTACTACAAGACCGCCAAGGCTAGGAACATTATCAACCTCACGCTCTTGCGGGAGGATTATCCAAAATTGATGCTGGGGAGGATGAAGCTCGACGAGTTCCACGCCACGGGGATCGTGTGTGTTGATGATCCCGAGAGCGTGGTTTTGGAGGTCGACGAGTTTGATGAGAGGCGGTGAGGCGTGCGTGCTTGCATGCGTGCTGGCTGCCTGACGGGGTTTATGATACATGATATACTGCACGCTTGTACTGTACATACATGGCCAATCTGAGTCTGAGTCTGAGTCTGAGTCTGAGTCTGAGTCTGAGTCTGAGTCTGAGTCTGAGTCTGAGACTGGAGATCTGGATGTCGGCTCCCTCCATGCAGCGTCAGTGCAGATTAGTCTCGTAATCCACTCTAATTAATACCCTGTATAATGTTTCTCTCAAGCAGGGCTGTATGAGGAAGAATACAGGACGTTTCTCCGAGAATTGCTGGACGAGGGATAATATACATACATAGTGGGGAATCAAGTCCCATCACGTCACCTCGGATCCGACACCGGTAGATCTGATCATTGACAGTACATTAACTCGTACGGTAGGGGAGTCTAGGTAGGTAGGTAGGTACTGTAGGTTCCTTGAACTGTTTAGAGGCGATGATCACGTCTTTTTGGCATGGTTGGAAATGTCGTCTTCTTGGAAACATCTTCAGCAGAGCATCGCCTAGATCATCTTGAACGCCTTAGCATCAACGCGAGTATCACCTTGATCGCCTTGATCGTCTTAGCATCCACGCGAGTATCACTTTAGCATGCCTTAGGATCTCTTTCGGCATCGCCTTGACATCACCTTAACATGGCCACGAGTATCACCGCGTTTGAGACTAGGGTATCACCATCACTACTATCCTATCCACCAAACGCAGAACCCAACCCAACGCATAAAGCCGGTTTAACATGCCCGTTCACATCGATCGTCCTTCTTGTTCTGCCCCTTCTATTATTAATTATCCTGAATCTGACTCTGTGTCTGCCCCCTTTTGATGCAAGCTGATATACATCTATCGCGTTTGAGGTCGGATAATTAACACCCCCTACAAGCGCACCTCACAAGCGCACATCAATAACTCACCATGCCCCCCTTGGGCGGTGGCGGCTTCTTCCCCATCATCCCCGGCACCAGAATCTACGGGCCTCCACCGGTACGGAGACCGACACGGCACTCGCCGAAAGATATCCCCCTGCCTGAGACGTGGCCGTACCCGCCATCCTCACGGCAGATCCCGCTCAACCTCCCCGCCCCGGCCCCGGGGAGGAGACACCACCGACAGAGCGTCAAGTTCACGCCGTGGATCCTGAACTTGGTGTCCGAGAAGCATAAGTGCGCGGATCGGAATCTGTTCCGGGAACCGAAGCCGGAAGAGAGGCCGCAAGGGGCAACAAGAAGCAGTTCCTCGACAGCAGCGTCGTTAGGGTCCGGCACCGTCGTCCTGCCCGTCCTGCCGGGCCCGAAGCGGAGATTCCCCTTCTTCGACGTCACCGTCATGACGCTCTCCAACGTCGAATACACGCCGAGGGCGCCGTATTCGGAACTCAGCTGGCCGCTGCTCCGCCGGCAGGGATTCACGCGCCACGTCCTCCACAATGACCACACCCACGACGTGACGGACAGGACCGACCGCGCGAACGAGAGACAATATCCCGACCGGGCGGATCGGCCACAGGTACGACTGGCGCCGAGGCCTGGGGCCGTGCTCCGGCGTGGAGGAAGTGGAGGAGGCGGAGGCAGTTTAGACATCGACAGACCACCCCGCCCGGGTCGTAACGCGCGTGGCGGCCCCCGATTCCGCACCGAGACGCATATACCCTCGGACCGGTGCGGTCGGCTCGACAAGGAGGACAGCGTGATTCGCCATGCTGCCTTGCCCGGCGTGGATCTGTTGTGGTGCGGGTACGACACATTCATGAACCCCGGGGTGATTGCCGTGCACATGACCGGGGCGTGGATGGTGGATTTACGGGCCTGGAGCTGGGGCGTGGAGAGCGGGATTGTAGGCAGAGGGGCTGGGTTTCGTGGCGATGGGAGCGGCGCGGGCGGAGGGATGGTCGTCGGCTGGGTGGCGCGGTATGCTGGCGGGGGACCGCATGAGGAGCGTGTGCGTGGGGATGAGGAAGATTTGTTCCGTAGAATCGTGCAGGGCGGGTTAGTCGCGGGGGAGGATCTAGTAACGGAGATGGGGTTGGGTGAGAGGCAGACGGAGAGGGGGGGTGAGAGGGGGGGAGGGAGGGGGAGGCGGTGATGAGGGAGGGAATTGGACTTTAGGGAGGGGTCTGATTTGTTACTTCGAGCTTAGTTCTGACTTGACGCTGCCGTGCTCTGCTCTGGCTCCAGCAACGACGATGCGAAGTTGACTCTTGTGCCGTACAGATGAACGATGAAGTGGCCAAATCGATGAATGAAGCACATATGAATGCCTGGCAGGGCGTTCAAAAAGTGGGCTTGTCGGTCATTATAGATGGAGGATGGATAATAGGGTAGAGGAACCGGACTGTCACAGGTTACAATTACGATTTGTAACTGATTCGGTGATGAGGCCAAGTGAAGCGACGATCAGTTGAGAGACCAGAGGAATTAAAGTCGTAGATGAAAGTCGTAGATGAAAGTCATAGATGAAAGTCATAGATGAAAGTCATAGATGAAAGTCATAGATGAAAGTCATAGATGAAAGTCATAGGTGAAAGTCATAGAAATGGAGGCCAGAGATAGAAGTCAGAAAGGAAAGTCAGAAAGGAAGTCAGACAACCAAAGGAAATGAGAGCTTAGAGCAGCTTGGCAGCAAACTTGAACCAAGGATGGGCAAACATTGAAATGTACGAAAGATACTGCGAGGAGTTGTACGAGACGACTTTCGAATACGGGTACAGACTATAGTAGACAATGCTTGCTAAGACTATGCAATTCGTTCCCTCCACGTACTGCTTCTGCTGGTTCAAGCTCTGAGAGTACCGTCCGCTCACCAGACCGCCGGTATGGTCATGGCCACGGTCATTGTCATGGGCATACATAGGTACCTAGGTACTGTACGAAGTAGCCGTGATCCGATCCAACTGGCCTCGGTTCCTGAGTCTCGTTTCTCATTGTAAGCTTGCAGCGACATCAGTCATGGGTTGCTGAGTTTCTTCTTTCTCAAAAAACCCACTTACTCGGTCAACAACAAGACAGCACTGGCGTACGATGCTCACACCGACTGGCCACCTCAGCCGTCATTCTCTCTGGCGTTCTCGCGCACCGGCTTGGTGATGGGTCTTCCGTCGTCAACATCAACCTTGCCAACACCAGTCGCCTTGGCCAGTCCTTCTGGCTCACCTGCCTGATTCATCTCCGCCAGTGATAACCGTGCGGGTCTGCCTCTGCTGGCGTGTTTGGATCGTTTCGTCCCCGAGGCGTATTGATCGGCCTCAGCCTGGCTATTTAGCGTCTGAGGGGGACTTTCATTTTTGCCCTGTCGCGACGAGCTATTGTCCGATACTTGTCGTACGTGGTCTCGGACTGCTTGGCGGTATCGGTCAGTGTGGTATGGTGATTGTGGGTTGGGCCTATCGCTGAAGGGTGTCGCACGGGCGTCGACCGATGATACACCAGAAGGAATTGGGTCGCGATCAAGAGCTCGGACACTACGTCCTTTGCTCTTTTTGGCTGCATGATCGGTAGTGGGTTGAGCATTTCGGCTCTCAGGGACGACATCGCGGCGAGGGCGAGCACGTTCCCTTGACCTACCACTGCTGTTGCGGATAGAAGCATCGGTGACTGGGTCGACTCGTCTGGAAGGAGTGGCAGTATGGGCTCTCGCTGCGAAAGAGCCACGGCTTTCGACTTCTTCATGACCACGAGTTGCTGTGGTCTGCGGCTCTCCAGACGTCGAGACAGCTCGGGTGGCCTTGGATTTTCTTTCAGTCCGCTCAATGTCGTTTGTGAGAGACTGGTGTAAATGGGTACCTTGGCCCTGACGTGTTGTATTCTGGCCCTGAGCGTAGTCGCGGTTGCGTCCATGTCGTGGTCTTGAATCTCGCACATGCCGGTCATGGTCCTCAGGGAAGATGGCTCCGAGGCCCTTACAATCAGCGCAAACAGTTTGCGAGCGCAAAGTCGAACCGCCCGTCTGATGCAGCAAGGGTTGTATCCCGTAGCCGTTGCATCGTGCACATACGCTTAAAGCACTGTCTTCGGTAAGGTTGGGGTGATCCGTGATGTAGACGGTAGACTCATGCCGACCAGTATCAACGTAGACAGTGCGATTCCCTGCAATATACAGGACTTGACCATTGATGATGAGTCGCGTACAGTTTGTCAAATCGGCTGTATGGTCAGGGCCGTGCGGGATGGGCTCTTGACCGGGTCCAGTCGACTCTGTAACACGTCCATTCGTGCCCGGAGGAGCCTCATGAAGGTCCACCTGCACATCCCGGTCGTCACTGAAATTCGTAATCGTTGGCGAGAAACGGTCTGGCTCAATTGAGGATTCGTCCCAAGAGGCTGACGGACGGGAGGGACCGGCGGTGCTGAGGCCTTTCTCGGAAGGTGGTTGAAGTGGATTGGCAGGTTTGCGTACCATGTTTGGTAGAAGTATCTGGGAGGTAACTAATTTGCGAGTTGGATAAGTATAGAAAGACAGCTTTCGCAAGTAAGATGGGGAACAGAGTAGTCGAAGGAATGGTGGGCTTATGTAGGCATGGAAAGGCGTAACAAACGCAGATGGGAGCATTCGGTGACAGCAGGTATCGTGAGTTTGATTGACAGACGTGAACTGAGCCAGTGTTGTTCAGATCCAGTGACCTTCCACGAAGTACTCTCACTCTCCTGTTTGCCATACCCCGTACAAAGTCCGAGTCACAGTTGGGAGCTCTCGAGTCACCGGGAACGGTGGCATGAGTGGGGAGGCGAAAATGATCAATTCGGACAGCTTTGGATTGAATATGCGGGTACCATCATATGCCGTTGTACAATCTCGCACACGTGGTTGATACAGCGTGGCCAGATCACCAACGAAGACCTCGGGCCAGAGTCATGCTGCGATCGATGATTCTGTATCAGCACCCCTCGGAATGGCCCAAGGTGACACCAATAAACATCCTGTCGTTGGTGAGCTTCCTCTAGCAATGTCGAAGTCCGGACACATCCTCTGGAGCTGTGCATTCGGGTATTAGCCCTTGCACCTTGGGCATGGATGATTTGATGTCTGTCGGTTAAACAGTTCACTCCTTATTCCAACCATCCGTGGCCTTTCCGACGGTCTCCCTGACTCCCGACGGTCTCCGACAATCCTCGGAATATCTTTACACGACAAGCTGGCTTCACACCTTCAGTTCGTCTTCCCTGAGGAAATTGGCGTGATTGTCGTCTCGTCTTCAGCAGCACCCGCTGCTGAACATGCTTTTCGATATAATGTACAATGTTTCGAACAGTTTGATGGAGATTCTCAGGTTTATTCCTCGTTTGCCATCCTCGCAGCGGCATCTCTCGCCCTCTTCAACTCCTCCTTTTGTTTCCTTATGGCGTCCATGCCCGCCTTGACTCGTTGCCTATCGATTTCCGCTTGTGCAAAAAATTCCTTCAGCCTGTCCATCTGCGCTGTTTCGTCCGGGTTTTCCGGGAAAGGCTCACACTTGGTCGCGGTCTGAAACCACTTCCAGAGACTGCCGGGCTGATGAGGACCTAACCGCAGTTCGACACTTCTTGTAAAGGTCGATCCCGGTGAAGAAGCTGCTGAAGATGTTGAGGCTTCGCTACCCCCCTTAGACTTTGCCTCTATTGCTGACCACGTCGCCCTGTACTCCCCGTCGTTGCTTGTCTCCAACGAAGCCGATTCCAGTTCGTCCAATGCTTCCTGATCGGCGCTCTCAAAGGTCAATTGTAATCGGCCTGGTCCCTGTTCCACTCTAATCGGTAGACCTGGATTGTGGTATTTTAACCGAGGCAAATGCTCTTTGTGCAAAATTCTTGCAGGTCTGGTGCTTTTGTTCCATTGCTGGCGATCATATTGCAGACTCAAGCGTGTCAACTGGGGTAAGGGTGGAGGAGGGAGGATAGCCGCGCCTTCACCATGGCGAATCGCAAACAGCTGTACTCGTCAGAAGCAGCACATAACTAGAGAACGCTCGCGAGACTCACTTTCTGCGCACTGTTAGCCGATTTCCTGGTAGCCACAGAGCAGAACTCACTGGTTGCAGATTGCGCATGCGCTTTAGCACGTTCACCATCGTCGCAGCACCTCTTGGAGCTCTACCTGAAGCAGCTGAGAGGAGCAACTCGACCTGGAATATTGAGAACAAATTGTACACTTCTCGCACCAAAGTCGCTGAAAGATGCTGGTCAATCGCGCTATTCAGAGAATTGTCTTTGAGCAACTATGCCGAGACAAGGCTGCACAAGGCTGTGGCTCCGCAGTTTTGCCGACGCGAGTCCTGAGCGGAGACCTTGAACTCTAATACGAATAAGGCTCCTGGCCAAAAGGGGCTGCCGATAAGAGATGAAAGTCAACTTGGTGTTCACAAGGAACGAGTTGTAGAGAATTCTATTGGAAGGAAGTGGGTTCATCTGCTGTCGGTGCAGAAGATTGCTTTGTGGAACATTTAGAAAAACTCCCGCTAAACTTTCCCGATCGACCCTCAATGTGTCCTGTTTCTGTCGGACCCGGTGCGAAGGTGTCACCGTCCCCTAAGACAATCTTCTCCTGACGACACATCTCTGATGCAGGCTTACTGATTGTTCATCGCATATTACCAGGCTGCCCAAACAAAGGTGGCATGTATGAAGCTGCAATGCCCCGTGACTGCAGGAAATCAGGGTTTAGATCCGACCTCAACCATTTGCTACATCCACGTACAGGGCTCAGAGCGCAGGCAACTTCTCTGGGCATCCGGACGCGTCTGCGGTCATTTCATGTCGGCAATTCTCCTCTTACAACTAGCTGTATGTACCCCCCCATCGACGGCCTGTACTTTGGGCTCGCTTGTTTGAGCAGTGTGTGTTGGGGGAAGCCCTCCTCCGGTCGCAGCATTTCGTATCATTTATCACTTGGGATTCCCATTGTTGGAAGCGCTGTGTTGATAGCGAGTTCCACTCTTGTAGTGTCCACCTGCTGAAGCATAAAGTTTCACAACTATTCTTCATCTTGTCAGATTGTGCTGTTAACTCTGGATGTGGTCCGATTCTGGGCTTCCCTTGGGCAAGTCTCCCATTCAACGCCTATTGTAGTTTCAACATCTCCTCTCCATGTTTCTGCGGGCCAGAACGATTCCCTGTGCCATGACCCTTCGTGGACACCATGACTCCGACTCCAGGCAGTAGTGTCACCCATGGTCAGGACTGTAGGAGAGATCACCTTTGACCATCGGCATACTTTGACCATTTTCCCGGCGTCCATAGAAGTTTGTGGAATCCTTTCGAATGGTATTCGCAAGCGATACAATACCGGTGGGCCGTTTCGTTGAGAGGAAATCGCAAGGTCATACAAGCTTCATATCATTCATTGCTGTGGTCTGATGGAGTTAGGTATTGTCTCGCCCCTGGACAGGAAAGTCGGTCCAATACATACTCGTTTTGAATGCCAGTCGAAGGAAATCTAGCAACGAAGTGCTCAGCTTCTCCTGTTCCCAACGCTAGGGCTGACACGTTGTCCTCGTGTTTCGTAGAGTCGGGCACGATGAGGTATGTCGGCCTCCCGAGCACCGATTGATGACGCTTCCTTCAAGGCCAGAAGGGAAAAAAGAGACGACAACAGCGGTATGAGGCTGGTAGGAACCGGAAGGACAAAGAATGAGGCACCGGCGAAGAAGCGTATTGGCAGATCTGGTGTTTCGTGAGACAGTTATTCATTGAGACTGAGCCTGCATGCGCTTCAGTATCCTAGCGTTTGATCAAGACCAGGGGTGTAGGGAAAATTGTTGCCTTTGCTAGGACAAAGCCATTGATAATTTCACTTTGAAGAGAGGGTGTTCAATTACTAATGCCATCTCAACGCAATGGAGGTGCTGCAGTAGAGAAGAATGCTGTTCACTTGAGCAGAGAGATTGCCTGTCAGAAAGGTAGAAAGATCGTCAGTCGGAGGTCTGCTTCCCACTTGGGATCCGGATGTCGACATAGAGACTGCGGCGACACTAAGTGCAGCTGAGATCTCTTCCTTCATCAGGACAAAGCCATATATGTCCGGCACGTAGACTTAGTGAGACAATGACGTCCTCTCAATCCCGTTGAGGGAGTGGAGATGCTGAGTAGTCAATTCGGCGGTGGCAGGCATCTCGTGGTTAACCCTGTTAATACCACGGATGGACAAACCGGCAGTGTGCCCCCTGCAACAGCAAGAACAAACCTGCATTGGAGGCCACCGGGAAACGTGGAACGCCCAATACTGGAGCATCTCTTGCCTGCTTGATAGCCAGAGCAGAGCAGAGCGCAGGCAATCCGGCTCCCCCTGCCGCTTTGGGCTGGCGGATTTCGAAGTGAAGACTTGGGCCAGTTCATCTTTCGCACTCACGTTCACATCTGTTCCTCGTCCATCTTCATCTCATCAATCACTTTCCAGAACACATCATTCTTCAGATCCACATTCGAAAAGACTTCAGGCACCTCTCCAGGTCTCAAGGGATTAATCTCACGCTGTCGCTGGCGGCGGTTGTGTCATTAACTGCTTCGACCTCGTTGACGCGCACTCACTTTCGTTCTCAACACCGCACATCCTGTACCTTCTGCTCTCTTTAAGAGTATCAAGAAGGTCCTTGTGTAAGCGATGATCTTCTCCTTGACCGTGACGAGTTTGCTGACCTGTGGAAGCCTACATCCTCACCATGGCTGACGCCGAACCTTCAGTTCTGCGTCACCGTGGACCTAAGAAAGCCAAAATCAGTTCCTTGACTGGTGGCACAGAGACGACGTCCATTGATGACCAAGTTGAGAACAGCGTTACTGTTGTCACAACCACCGGCGCCGAGCCGGCATCCACTGTCGCTCAACCTCAGGGTGATGACACCAGTGCCACTGACGTTGAATCAGACGAAGAGCCCAGCTTACCCCCAGCACCGCCTAATACGCCTGCTGAACCCAGTCCCCCAGTCACTCGTGACTATGCCGTCGTCACCGGCTTGAACGGCGAGGAGTCACTCATGTGGCGCGCACCTGCGGCCGCTTACATGGACGGTGTTGAAGTGATCGAACAGGCAAAGGCCGACCCGGTGACGCTGGGAACACTCCTGTCTGACGTGCTGACACCTCTTAATGTCATCAATACTGTCACCTACCTCGCTTTGCTGGCTGTCAATGCGAAGTCAAGCAGGCTCACATCTCCCGTCACTCTGTTCGCCACGGCGCAGATCTGTGAACATTGTGAGTTTTCCGCACTTACGTCTGAATATGGCGCTGACATTGCTGCAGTGGGAACGATTACCGAGGGACTCTGGAAGACTGTGATCACCCTTGCCCGTGATCGCAACCCTCGACCGTCCCTCCGGCTCCTTGGCAATAAGGTACCATCCGTCGACGTCTTTGTTGTCTGCTGCGGCGAGCCCGACGATGTCATCTTAGACACGGTGAAAGCCGCATGCAAGCTCGACTGGCCAGCCAACAAGTTCCGTATCGTTCTCGCAGATGATGGCGACTCCCTGAACCTTCGGAACCAAGTTCTACAACTGCAGGGAATACATACCAACCTTCACTACTACTCTCGAGTGAAGCCGGCCATCGGACACCACGGATACAAGGCAGGAAACCTCAACTCGACACTGGTTGACTATGTTGAGAAGACTCCTGCTGGTTACAGCGAGTACTGTGCGGTCTTCGATGCTGATATGATGCCCGAGTCGAACATTCTTCGCACATTGGTCCCTCATGCGATTAAGGATCCAAATCTCGCAATGGTGACCGCAGCCCAGGTACGAAGTTTCAGATCAACCGAGTCTCCGACACGCTGACAATGCTAGTTCCATTACAATGTTCCAAATGATGACCCTTTGAACCAGGGCAATACCACTGGCACAGGTGCTGAGGACGCAAATCGAGACCGAGTAAACGCTGCGTGGTGCCCAGGGAGTGGTTTCGTTCTCCGCACTGCAGCCTGGTACGACATCAAGGGGTTCCCAGAGTTCTCCATCACGGAAGACCTTATTACCAGCTGGTGCCTTCACGGGAAAGGTTACAAGATTGCCCTTGTCCCTGGTGTGATGCAATGGGGCTTGCAACCAGACTGTCTCCTCACCCACTTGAAGCAGCGCCGCCGATGGGTAAGGTTTGACCCGACGATCTGAAGCTGGCTCGATGACTGACAACCAACAGTGGACAGGCCATATCCGTGACGCTTTGAGGTTCAATTTCACCTTGAATGCGGAGGCCCTGAGTGGTGCAAGCTTGATTCAACGCTATGCCATGTTTCATCATGCCTGCCGTCCGTATACCATGACAATCACACATACCATCAACACCTTGTTGACTCTTGTCTGCTTGTGGTTGGGTGGTCCGGTAATTGGCGGTTCTGATGTCCGCGCCTTGAAGCAGGTTGTGTACTGTCTTGCCATCTCTCGTATCATTGCCCTGATCGGAGACGTCAAGTCCATCTGCTCGGGCAGCTATCTCAAAGTTCGCCGCATGATCGCCACTGGTGTATGGATGGGCCATCATTTCTCTCGTGATACACTCCAGACTTTGCTGCCTCGAAGCCTCGGTGGCCTGAGACTGGGGTTCGGTGTGAGCGGTGTCGAAGACAAGCCACAGATTGGTGTGAAGGAACGCAACATTGCCAGCCGCCCTGCTCTTCTCACCCGACTTTGGATGGTCCATCAACGCGAGGGTATTCTCTGGCATCTCGCCTTGTTCGTGGTGACTGTCGCGCTCGTCCTCTATCGGGTTGTGAGTGTGTTCAAGGCGTTCACCATCAATGGTCAGCTCAGCCTGAGCAACGACTTCTGGTTCGAGCTTGTGAAGTCAGTTGGTTTCCCGGGGTTGGCACTCATCGACAATGTCCCGTACTATCTCACGCCTATCTTCTACATGATCGACCCACCGACCATGCCTGACCGCCGGGAGACCCTGAAGTACGACGCCGAGACCGGCCTTTGGAAGCCACTCGAGGAATTCAAGGAGGTGAAGTACACCAAAGCCAGTTAGTGGCTGGCGATTCCACACATCCTCAGTGTTGCTTGGATGGTTGCTGTCGTTGTCATTGTGAGCCGAATGTGAGGTGATGGGCCGCGACAGAGGGTAATGGGAGTCGTGGGCGGTGGGCAAAGTACGCTGAAGGTGTGAGGTTGACAATGACACTTACACGAACCCTACAAGAAGCGGAGCCTAGTGAGTGTGACATCGACCCTTGGCGTCGCCTCAAGACTGATCGCGCCCTGCAGCACGCTATACTCTGTCAGCACAATGCCCCGGGGCGACAAGGAGACGAAAACACAGGCGTACACAAGAAGTATTCGGCGGCAAAGAGCAAGGAGGGAATGATGGTCGTAGAAGGATGGCCTTCAGTAGTGGTGGGAGAGATGACAAAGTTCGCTTGACCAACTGCTGCTGCAACTTCGACAAGTCCTGGCAGGTCCCAGAGCTTCCTGTCAACTTTGTTTGCAGTGCTATTGCCGTCGGACAGTGGCGTCCAGGTGACAAGGGCTTGTCGCTCATTCATGCTCAGAGTGGCCAGCGAGGCACAGAGCTCCTTTTAGCCAACATAATAGCTCTAGCTTTGCATCAATGAGAGCAGCCAGAGAGTGAAGCTGAAATCAAGCTTTGCGTGCAATGTTCAGCATCTCGCTCGCTCTCAGTTCCTCATCGAAAGTTTCCGGATCCTCGACGTCTCTGTCCTTCTCCCTCGTCGGCCTCAATCCAAGCTCCGCCTGATGATCCCAAATTCGATCGTGCCTTCTTGCCCACCTCTGCTTCCTCTTCTGCACCTCCTCCTCATCCTTCGGCTTCCATTTACTCTTCAAGATCCTTCGAATAGCCTCTGGCGAGACTTTGAAGTGCTCAGCCAAAACCGGCGTTGACCACCTCTCAGAATCTTCTTCATGCAAGGCACGAATCCCGTCCATCGCGTCCGGTGAGAGTTTCTTCCGTGGATTCCACCCTTCGTTCCCAAACTTTTTCTCCAGCGCCCCTTTTTCAATTTGCCATGGTTCGAGCTTTTTCTTCTTGGGTTTCACTGACAGATCGCGAAGTTCGATGCGTGGTTTCTTACTCTTTGCTGCGGAGGATGTCCTGATACCAACGCCAACTCCGACTCCCACAGCGGCTGTGCCCACGGCAGGGCCCTCGCCCTGGCCTGCTGAGGGACTGTCTTTGGTCCACGGGCGGCCTTGTCTGTCTCGGAAGTTGTGTCTGCTTGATGTGACAATGATGCCTCCATCATCGTCTTGATGATCTCTGTCGTCTCTTCCGGCTGACGGCATGTCACCCCGTCCTGTTGGCGCAGGCCTCACACTCTCGTCGCGTCGTCCGTTCCGCTCGACCCATTGTTTGTCGTGGTGTCGGAAATAAGAGGCTGGTTGGGAGGAATATCTACGCTTCTTGGGGATATGGATGTCCTCTCCTGCTGGCAGAAGAGAGGATACGCATGCTTTGGAGGAGTGCGGTTGGGACAACGATGTTGATGGGCAATGCAGCCTGAAGGGGAGCGAGGGTGTTATGGTGTGGGCATGGCGGTTTGGCACGACCCTCAAGGTCTGAAGGAATCTGGTTCTTGATTGCGAGTTCATCGTCTATCATACAGCCCGTTGGATCATAGATCTCATCTTCAGACTGCAGATAGGGTTCTACTTTCGAAAAGTTCCCCATCTCCGTGAACCAAATTTCCCGCGGCCCACCATG
Organism: Phialophora tarda; assembly: GCA_016109495.1. Taxonomy (NCBI): domain Eukaryota; kingdom Fungi; phylum Ascomycota; class Eurotiomycetes; order Chaetothyriales; family Herpotrichiellaceae; genus Phialophora; species Phialophora tarda. The sequence goes on from JADWPL010000009.1 coordinate 25,887, forward strand.
AGTCATGACTCGTCGATACAAGCGAGCCACTGACTCGGACGGATCCCGCACCGTCGTCGAGGAAGACTTTCTCGACTGTCTGCAGCATATGCTCCCCAAACATTACCATAGCCATGTCGGATCGCGTATTATGCTAGCACCGTCAAGATGGTTGCGGAGGTTGGCGTATTCTTCAAAATGCATCTTGCACGCACAACAGGCGCGTTGGCCGTTGGCGACGGTAGTCAAGTCGACGCTGCCACCTGTTGTCCGTGAGGAGGCGATCCGACTACGAGAATACCAAGAAGAATGCATTCAATCGGTGCTCTCTTACCTGAACAAGGGCCACAAGCGCCTAGGCGTCTCGCTGGCCACTGGGAGCGGGAAGACGGTACTCTGGGAGACTCGGCCCAAGGAAAAAATGCTAACTCGGTCCGCCAGGTTATATTCACGCAACTCATCGATAGGGTCGAGCCACCGACCAAGGATTCACAGCAGACTCTGATCCTTGCTCACCGGCGGGAGCTGGTGGAGCAAGCGGCGCGACATTGCGAGCGAGCATATCCAGACAAGAGCATCGATATCGAAATGGGAGATATACACGCCTCGGGCGCAGCAGACATTACAGTCGCCTCCGTTCGCAGTCTCGTCTCTGGTGACCGCCTGAGCAAATACAATCCCGATCGTTTCAAGCTGGTCCTCGTAGACGAAGCCCATCACATCGTGGCACCGAGCTACCTACAGGTCCTCGAACACTTTGGCCAGGAGGAGAAACGGGATAGCAGCCCGGCATTAGTGGGTGTCTCGGCGACCTTTTCTCGCTTCGACGGTCTGAGACTCGGCGCGGCCATAGACCACATCGTCTACCACAAAGACTACGTCGATATGATTGGCGAAAAGTGGCTCTCAGATGTCATGTTCACCACCGTCAAGTCAAAAGCAGATCTATCCAAAGTCCGAACTGGGAAAGATGGAGATTTCCAGACAGGCCAACTATCGGCGGCTGTGAACACGCAGATTACCAATGATATTACTGTCAAGGCGTGGCGAGAGGCGGCTGGCGACCGCAAATCGACCTTGGTGTTCTGTGTCGATATCAACCATGTGACCAGCCTGACTGCCACGTTCCGCAACCACGGCGTCGAAGCCCAGTACATTACGGGCGCCACGAAGAAGCGGGTACGAGGCGAGCGGCTTGAAGCGTTCAAAAACAGAGAGTTTCCTGTCCTGTTGAATTGCGGGGTTTTCACCGAGGGCACCGATATGCCCAACATTGACTGTGTGCTGCTGGCTCGCCCGACCAAGTCGCGGAACCTTCTCGTCCAGATGATCGGCCGCGGCATGCGTCTATACCCGGGAAAGAAGGATTGTCATGTCATCGACATGGTGGCCTCACTGGAGACGGGGATTGTCACTGTTCCTACCCTCTTCGGCCTGGATCCGTCAGAAGTGGTCGAAGCCGCCGGAGTTGACGCCCTGAAAGAACTCCAGAACAAAACACGCGAGGGAGCAGCACTCTCTTCCTCTTCCGATGCTCCGAGAGGGCCTCCACTTCCTAATGCAACGTCTGCTGAGTACCAACTCGACTTTACGCACTATGACTCCGTGCACGATCTTCTCGAAGACACTTCTGGCGAACGGCACGTTCGTGCAATCTCTGAAAACGCCTGGGTACAGATCGATTCTGACAAGTACGTCCTGGCGGCAAAGGGTGGCATTTTAACCCTTGAACGCCGGCTTCTCACTGAGTCCTCTGCCTCCAACTACACGCCACCTTTGGGGGAGTCTGAGTCCGCCCCCTTTGTCGTAATATGGAAACATTCCCTTCACGCGGTTGAAAAGTCCAAGTCTCCCTGGTCCCGTCCTCGCATCATCGCGTCTGCGTCTACCCTTTCCGACGCTTTGCACGCCGCCGACACATTTGCGGCACGCAAATTCGAGCGCATCTTCATCGCCACGTCTTCTTCGTGGCGCAAGTCTCCGGCATCGCAAGGACAACTTGATTTTCTCAACCGACTGCGCGACGTCTCCGAGGAAGAGCCGCTTACAGAATCGGATATTACCAAAGGACAGGCAGGTGACATGATCACCAAGGTGAAGTTCGGCGTACGAGGTCGTTTTGACAAATTAATGCGCAAGAAGAGAGGTGCCGAGAAGGAGGTCGAGAAGCTGGAGAAAGTCAAGGAAATGCGGGAACGCGAGACGGTCAAGGTAGGTCCTGTACAGTTTTAATTCTGGCCCTAAACGAAAGGTGATTCGTGACACATTCATTGATCGATACCAATCTCACGACGCTGGAGGCTCATTATTGCCTGTGTGTCATGGTGTCTGAAGAGCTGGTAATAAGAAACGATAGGGCGTGTCTCGTTGAATCGAGAACCAACTAAGCCACTCCGTCAGCTTAGAGTCGTGTGTCTCCTGCGATAGGTAGCCAGCAGGGACGCTTCTAGCCGGCATGCTGCTTGAGATGATGTTGGTCTGAGTGACAGAGTCGGCTCTTCGCGCTATTCCTCTTCTGGACACGCGTTGACTTACGCGTTGGTCGCACTCGCAGTCGCAGATGAAGTCACACTCATATCTTGATGTCGCAGTCAATGCCACAGAACGCCGATTAATTGTATCAAGTCTGAAGGCTTTTAGTTTTGAAAAAGACATAATAATGTCAGATACCTCACGATGTCCCTGTCAGATCAGACTGATCCATTCTCTGTCGGCGCGATCAAAGCACTTGGGCCTTTGCCTCTCCCACGCGATGCAGTATGGGACGGGTTCCAGTTCAATAAGTCGCTCGAAAGCCGACTCCTGGGGTTGAAGGAAACCGAGTCAGAGATTTTGCCGAGCCTCAGATCCGATGTCTTCCAGTTGGACCTACACGATATCCCTTTACCAGATTTATCGGGTCCGGCATCCATTTCCACATCCGACTCCGAGAACGACTATTTCGAGAGCCTGGATGGGGACAGCCTCGGGGATGAGGATAAGGACATATGGGCCTTGCCAGAAATACAGAAAAGGCGGCGTCACAATCACTTGGTCAGCTGGGACAATTTCGTGGACGCAAAGCACCAGGAACTGTCGTCAGGATACCTTTCGGAAGCGGCCACCGGCGTGCTCAACGGCATACTGATAGCCAGAAATGACAGTACCCCGAGATCGGTCAAACCCGATATTCTTTTGCATTCAATCTACGAATTGTGTATGGGTCGAGACTCGGCTCTGTTCGGTTGGAATGAACAGAACCAAGTGTTTGTACCCCGGTGGCAAAACATCGCGGCACATGCGTACAGCCCAGTTCTGGTGCAGAGCTGCTTTGAGGAATTTTCAGACGTCGGTCAGAGAATCAAGAAGCTCACGCACTCCTTCGAAGGATTGGACAAGAGCTATTCTCACATGTCATCATCTCGAGTTGCATTTCTGTCCGCTTCCAGGTCCATACTGCATGCCATCCACCGAAACCTCTGCGACGTCAGGCCCAACGTCATGTCACTGCTGCAGTTAAAAGGCAAGGTTGCAAAGATAGGGACGCTTCTTGATAGCATAGGTCAGTGCTATGACGCTTTGGAGCACCACCCGACGCAAGGTCTAGCTCTCCGGAGCTTGCTTCAAAAGGCAACAATTGCTTCCCTGGGTCACCCAACCCTCAGCGAGTTATTGCAGCTTACAGTATCTTACACCTGCCGGCCCTTTCTAGCACTCCTCAGCGAGCAGATTGGGCTCAGCCCAGACCAGCCCGCAGATGCTCGGCTTTCAGGGGACGAACCGTGGGGACTGTTGCTCGGATCAGACTTCAATAACATCATTCATGAAGCACAACGAAGCTTGAGTCTCTTGGGAAAGCATGCGCCAGATTGTTGCCTCCTCTCCACCACTGCGCTCAGATCTTCACCTCTGCAGGCATTCGACCTGGGATTCAGTTTTCAAACTATCTGCGAGCTGCAATCTCGAGCGGTAGCCTACGAAGAGGCAATGAGGTCTCTGATAGTCTCTGCAGAGTCGTCAGCCTCAACAAGTACGCTCGAGTCACCTGCTTCTGAAAACTTCGACCTGGGAGAGTCTGCTGTTTTGCGGAGAGTGTCGGCCAATCCATTCCGGTTGGAATTGAACATCTTCAACAACGGGGCCGACTTACTGGAAGAGATCAAAGATGACGATATGCAAGGCCAGGTTACCAGCTACCTAGAAAGGCAAGATTTGGGTGAATTGGGGCTCCCCATTGCTTTCGAAGAATCCCTCAATTTGTCCGTGACTCCTCTCATTTCAGCCCAACATCGGCTTTTGTCTTATTCGGTCTTGCGCTTGCTGTTTCAAGACCAGAATTTCCTAGGCCATCTCGATCTGCAGCGAAGCTTTCATCTGCTTCAGAATGCCTCCTTCTCTTCGCGGCTCAGCACCGCTCTGTTCGACTCGGACCAGAATAGTGGTGAAGCTCAACGGAAAACCAGCGCCTCTGCTGGCCTTCGGCTGCAGGCCAGAGATACTTGGCCACCTGCTGGCTCCGAAGTTAGATTGGTGCTGATGAGTATCCTGTCGGACAGTTTGAGCCCTGCAGATCGCCCGTTGGATGAATCCATCTCCTTTTCCATTCGGGATATGCCCCTGGAAGAGCTGGAGAAGTGCCGAGACGTTGACTCGATCCACGCACTTGACTTTCTCCGCCTCCAGTATACTGCGCCGAACGAGATTCTAGAAGCGGTCATCACGCCCAACATATTGGACAAATACGATCGTGTCTTCCAGTATCTTCTGCGCACAACGAGAATACAAGCCCTGACACAGAGTATGCTGAAGGATGAGGTCGACCAGTGGTCTGATAAGTTCACCGCCCGCTCATGTGACAAGGTCATCATTGAGATGCATCATTTCATCACGACCGTGGCTGACTATAGCCACAATATATCAATTGAAAGTTATTGGCGGAAATTCGAGGCAGTGCTGCGCGATGCTAAGACGCACATCGACAATCAAGATTATGAAGAGACATTGCGTGCGGTCAAAAGCCTGGACCACCTGCGTGCCTTGCATGAGCGGACACTCGATCTCATCCTTCGTGCCCTCTTGTTGAAGCAAAGACAAGCTCGGTCAAGGCAGATTCTGGAAGACATTTACGACGTAATACTTCGATTTTCGGCCGAACGACGGAAGAGCCTTGCGCCAATTGTGCATGTGCAGGACAGGCAAGCCAACACTTTGGATGACGGGGCCATGAAGCGTTTACGCAACGACTTCCGAACAAAAGTCATGCTGTTCATGGATGCCCTGCGCTCCGGAAAACAGGCTGTCAACTTGGCGGGGAAGGACGGCCTCGAAGAACTGGACGACGCTGGTGATGAGGTGGATATGTTCGAATGCCTGCTTCTTCGGATGGATATGTCTGGATATTGGTCCAAGCTGAGAGGCCATGGCCTCGCGACGACCATCATGCCGGCCGACCTGTCATGAATCGAGAGTTTCACTCGTGCAGAAACTTTCCCACAACAAGCGCGTCGTCTGCCGCCTTTTTGACGGCGTTGGCCCAAGTACCAAAATCGTCCTCTTGTCACGGTGGCAGTGCGTTCGGTTTGGCCGCTCCTGACCAAGCAATAGCTACATAGGCCCTGAGCCCGGCTTGGACCCGGTAGCTGGTCCTTTCTGAGCAAGGCATTTCCAGTTATCATTGGCCGTTCACGCCCTCGAGCTCCGAGTCCCCCGTTTCAGGCTACAATAGCTGCCAAGATAACCAACATCAGCCTTGACATTATCCTCGATCTGGAAGATTGTGATACCGTCTGGTGCCCGTCCCGACACGCATCACCCAATGATATACTCAGTACCAGAGAGGGGGGAGGCTCAGCCGCAGCCAAGAAGCTTGGAACTCTGCTTGATGGCTACCCTACCGCAGCCTGATTTTCATTCCTCGTCTCTCAGGCCTCCTTCCTCTCCCCGTGTATCCCTCGCTCTCGCACCGCAGCCTGATTTTCATTCCTTATCTCTCAGGCCTCCTTCCTCTCCCGTGTATCCCTCGCTCTCGTTCAATCTCTGAAAGTGCAAGAGAGTTCCATCCACTTAAGGTTGACCATTGCGTTCTGACATTGGCAATTTTCGAGAGCCGGCTGCAGTTCCGTGCAGCTGACTTGCTAAACATCAATTATGGTATGCTTGACCTTGCACTGTGGACTAAAGAGACTGACCACCTGATAAGGGCGACGATCACACTTTCCTTGATATTGTTGCGGACCCACCGAATGCGAATCTCGAGTACCAACAACCTAATGCCTGCTCTAGCAACTAATTTAGAGCATTTCACTAACGACTCCCCTTGTAGCATCGTGGCCATACATGGATTAAACCCTCTCGGTACCGGTTCCAACGCGTATTCGACATGGATGGCGAAGAAAAGCAATGTCGAGAAAAATTGGGTCAAGGATGCCGAGTTTCTCCCAACGACACTTCCAGCAGCCCGGATTCTGATATTTGGATACAATTCGCACGCTGTGTTCAAGTCATCTGCCGCCAACATCAATGATCATGCCACCAACTTGCTATCAGCCCTGCGGCTGAAGCGTCGACAGGTCAGTCCGGCCGTGTGCAAATCTTCCACAGGCTCACATAGACCCAGCTCCTCCCCGGAAGACCACTGATGTTCATCTGCCATAGCCTAGGAGGGCTGCTGGCAAAAAGGGTGAGTAGCAGCACAGCAAATAGGAAGGAGAAGTGTGACATGCATCGATAACCGTTAGGTCTCCAGGCGCTCATTATCGCTGCTCTTCCGGACTCGGGATATGAATCTATCTACTTGTCTACAAGAGGGATAGTTTTCTTCGCTACTCCTCACGGTGGTTCAGGGATTGTCCCCATCGGCAAAATCGCTAAAAGGATTGCCAGCGCTGTCCTCGTGGGCCGGAATAATGCATTTATGGACGCCCTAAGTCAAAACAGTCTTTGTGGCGAGGCCACCAAGAAGGATTTCAATAACATTTCAAGCCACATTCGGCTCATCTCATTCTTCGAAACACTACTCACGGGAAATGTCATGGTATCCTTTTTCCCTTTTTCCATCGTTGTGTGAGATGGCATCAGAATCATCTATTGCTAACTGTCTTTCATTCTCCAGGTCGTGGACAAACGAGATGCTGTCTGTGGTCTCGACAACGCCAGAGAATTGGCGCTGGCCATAAATGCCAACCACACCGGAATTTGCAAGTTCGATGATGCCAACGGAAGAGCGTACACCATGGTCAAGGAGCACTTGGAGGAATTAGCTGAGATTATTGTTGCCACCGCTACTTCTGCTCCACCGGCAGCTGCTGGTGCGTGAGCGGAACTGAAGCTGAAAATTCAAGGCAGTCATCTGATCACATTCTAGGAATGAATGGACTTTATCTTGTTCCCTACCGAACCAATACCAAATTTCACGGTAGATCAAGCGAGATGAGATGGATCCAAGACTTCTTTTCCGCTCCGGCAAACGGCCAAATCTTGCAACAGCGTCTCGTCCTCCAGGGATTCGCAGGCATTGGCAAAACAAGTATTGCTGTGCAGTATGCGGGATCCCAAATGGGCAAGTACGATGCAGTCTTCTGGGTCAATACCAGATCCAAGGAGGTTGTTGCCGCGCGATATCGTGAATTCGATGAGCTGTTGAAGAAAATGACAGACAGAACCTTCTTTGAGTGGTCTGTTGATCATCACTGGCTGTTGATTGTAGACAGCTTGGAAGACCCAAACGTGTACAATGGAGTCACGATGATCCCCCCTGGCTCTGGGGACATTCTAATCACTACATGCAGAACCGACCTTGGCCAACTTGGTACCATCCGTCAGATACCACCGCTAGAACCACATGACGCTGCTTCAGTCCTTCTGTTGTATGCTGACGGGCGTCAACCAGAGGATCTTGACGAAGAATATGCGCTTGAAATTGCCAAAAAACTTCAATGTGTCCCGTTGGCCATTCGACACTGTGGATGTCTTACTAGTTCACAGAACAGTTGCCTGTCGCAATTTATCGTGGACTTCGACAAGCTCATGGTGGAATTGGTTCTTCCAGAGGAAGCTGGAGACGGCGAAGACACATTCAACCTGAACGAAGCAAAGCCCATTCTTGGCACCTTCCAGCTCTCCTTTGACGGAGTTCAAAGAGCTTCTCCAAACGCTGCAGCAATTCTAAAGGTTTTGGCAAACTGGGATCCGACTGATTTCTCACTGGCAATGCTAGAGAGGTGCCTTGAAGCTCATAAACTTTGGAACGATGCTGGTGATGCTGTTGTTCAGCATGTCCCAGGCATGCGCTCCTGGGTGATCGAGCTCCAGTCCAGCGTCCTAGGGGATGGACTGCGGGTGGCACTTTTCAAACTCGTGACATATTCACTGATATTTCCGAAGAAGGAGAAGGGCCACTATTTCCTACACCCCGTAGGTCCACACCTCCTTGCCCACAGATGATATTACGGTTGAACTAAAATGAGATTCTAGTTGACACACTTTTTCCTGCGCCGACGACAGGACAAAGAAAATGACCTCAACTATTTTCGAGACGCCTGTTCACTGCTTTTGAATGGATTTCCCCATCCAGAGTTTTCTAGAATATACGGCATCAGTCACAAACACCGCGGCCTTCGGGATGTCTTCATCCCTCATGTGAGGCATGCCAGCGCGCGCTTCGAGAAAGTTCAAGCTAGGCTCAGCAACCGCGATTTCTTGATCGGATTTGCGACCTTACTATTGCACGCATCAGATCTACCTCTCGAGCTTCGACCACTCCCGACCTGGCGCCAGGATCCAGCTGTCGGGACTTGGGATTTGACATCCGTGCCAGAAAATGTCCGGGCTGGGGCGATGCACATTGGAAGGCTTGTTGATTCATTCGAACAGGATATCACGTTTCTGCCTCTCATCGAGAGTATCATCCGTCGCCTAGATTACTTGCCGCGCTTGTTCCTACACGCGGCATATGTTTTCTTCGATCACGTGTCTCAGAGTTGGCTTCGATCTCATCCAGCTGATCCGACAGCTGGATTCAAAGTCAAAGATATAGTCCTGGCAGGTAGGTCACTTGAGTCAATTCGCACGGATGTGCTCAGGGCGTGTTGTCAAGGAGGCCCGGAAACAATATGGTCGATATCACTCGGCGGTACCACTTTTGGGGGAGAGGTCTTGACTCTTTTGCCGCTGACATACGCAACGCATACGGGTGCCGACATACAGCTCCTGGATCTGGAATCAGGATTTATGGGACTCATCGGTACGAGTTGCATTGTGTTCCGGCAGCGACTGAACTCACTGCTGATACATTGTGCTAGCCGTGAAATTCGCGTCCTATCTAAGACTCCGCATGCAACCAGAGGTTCTGGTTGATCCAAATACAAATCAAATCCGAGTTACCAGGAGTGACCGAGCTTTCAGGCTGCCGGGTCAAATTCCCTGTGCATGGGATCTTGTCATACGCAGGGTGGGCGGCCAACTGTGTGATCTGACTGCCTTCGCGACGCAGCAGCTTCACTTGCTTGCGTACACATCAATACGAGATCTGGACGCCTTTCCCCTTCCTCTTGCTTACGTTGCTCAGTGTGCAGAAAGAGCTACTCGCAGACTTGTGCAGATCTTTGGGCAACAATCCTCGGTCGCCGCCGAGAGCCTCTTTATGATCCTTTTTGAGTACAAGGAAAGAATGCCAACTCTTACCACCATATCGCAGCAAGATCTTCAAGACATTCTCGAGACTCCAATCACCACGGAGAATTACTACTTCAAGGTCAAGCTCATCGATGCTTGGATGCACAATCTGCATGCGCATGAAGAAAATGGGAGTGTCGAGAAGCTGCTGCAACGAGGTCTGGAGATGTTCAGGACGTGCCTCGGTTCGGTCAAGGGCGAATGGAATTACATGTTGGACCCGATCCTTGATGTTCTCGAATTCTGCATTTTATTCTATCAAGACTGGGCTCCAAACTCCGAATTGCTAAGCCGATACAAAAGAGAATACGTGGAGTACTTCGAGGAGAGCTATGGGGATGAAATGGGCAGACTCACTCTTGGCTGTGGTGTCGGGGTTTTCGGATCCTCTTTCAGTCGGCTGCGCTCAAGTGACGAACGACGACCTCCGAATCTGAGAATCATTCGTTCACCGTCCGAATCCAGGGAGCCCGACTTGACTCACTTTCGGTACCTCCAAGGCCTCCTCGGGCCCGCAGGATCCTCTCTCCCAGACGATAGCACGAACTTGGCGAGATATGTTGAGCAGGAGTGGTGCTACTTCAGGTTCCAGGTCTTTCTCAGAGCCCTTGGCATAACGTCGCCGCCGCGTATAAGTCGCATTGGTACGATGCAATTTTCGCCATGGGGCCCGCCGAAAGGACTCCCGTCACATATTCTCCAAGCCGAAGAGGTTCGTCTCCTATCTCTCCTTGCGCCTTATTCCGACCTACTTCGAAGCCACGCCGAGGAATCCACACCACGCTCGGAGCGGGAGAACTCCCCCGACAATAACCACCATGGAGATCCCTCTGGGCCTGAAGAGTCCAGGCCATCGAGGCGGACCAGTACAGACGACCCGGAGGACCAGAGGCCACGAGGCGAGAGTGAGCGAGATACCAAGGACGCAATAGTCAATGTTGATTCGCGGGGACCACGAAGTCGAGCCGAATCCCGCACACGACGTGAAACCGAGAGGTCTGGCTTGGTTCGGGCTTTTCGAAGACTTCGAGTATGGACAAGGCGAAGAGACAGAGCAAGGTGAGCATCGCTACGAATATGTATCGTTGGACATAAATCGCTCCCCGTGTATGCTAGATGCCAATGATAGGCGTAAATGCAGAAACATGACTCATACGAGTTCTAGGTGTACATGCTTCGCAGGGGCTCTTTGATCCAATGATGCAACGATGCAATGCGTGTATGGTCCGCGACAAATACTGTACTCCCTCAAAAGATTCTGCCCAAGACAGCCGCCGACGCCTTGACACCGAGATACCCTACCACCACGAGCACCCCCACGGTGACGACCAACGTGTTGAAGTTCCTCCTCTCGATGCCCACTTCCCTGCCCCTGACCTCGACGTCGCTGTCGCCGCCGTCGTCTTTGTCGCCTTTCCCCGTCCCCAACCCCAGCTCGGGCACGTATTTGAACTCAAACACGGTCTCCTCGCCGCCGAGGCCGTACTTGCCCTCGACAATGACGGCCCAAAAGACCTTCCTCAGCGTGTCGATCTTGCGGCGGTCCAGCGCGGGGACGGCTCGGTACGTGTAACAGAGACAGCTGAAGAAGATGCACTGCCCGGCCATGAGGGCCCAGTACCACCAGCCGGGGTTGCCCAGCCCCAGCGCGTCGGCCAGCTCGCCGCCGTTGAGCCAGCGCGCGTTGACCTCGAGGAAGCTGCGGCTCGCGTACGTGGGCGGCTGGTTCTCCAGGCACCGGATGATGTTGTTGGCGAGCACCTGGCTCGTGTTGGACGGGTTGATCTCGTTCAGCAGCAGGCTCTCCATGACGCGGCGCGCGCGCTCGGGCGTCTCGAACCACCCCGTCGGCGTGCCCACGTAGTGCGCGATCAGGCGCCACAGGGCGATGTAGTCGACGACTTCCTGCTGAGTGAGGAAGATGCCCTGCCTGGGCAGGCTGAGGAAGATAATGGTGGCGCTGAAGGTGCCGATGGTGGCGACGCAGTCCAGGTCGTTGATCGGCACGCCGTACGCGTCCACGTCGTAGTACGACGGGTGCGAGCGCGCGAGGCGCATGATCCGCCGCCGCACCGCCGCGTGCAGGAGGCGCACGCGCAGCGAGCTCGCGAACCCCGCGCCCCCGGGCTGGATGGACGCCAGGTCGCGCGTGCACTGCAGAATGTGCTGCGTCGTTTCGAACAGGCGGTGGCGCGCGACCTTGGGCGAGAAGCCGCCCGTGCGGGCCAGCACTTCGACCACCCGGTTGGCCCCCATCCCGCCCAGGAGCGATTGGTACGCCAGCCCGGTCAGCGTGGCGGCGCCGTAGCGGTAGAAGACGTCCTGGCCGCGCGCGATCTGGGGCCACGACACCCAGGCCGGCGTCGTCGTGGCTTCGTCCCACAGGCGCTGCAGCTTGGGGTGCGTGTGTCTGTTGTCCCGGAGGAGGAGGTACAGGTCGCGCTTGGGCGGGCGCGGAGGGGAAGGGGCCGCGTCAGGAGTGGGGAGGGCCCCAGAGATCGATATCTTCTCGTTGGGTTCGGCCGTCGTCGACGAGGCGGGGGGCCGAGTGCTCTCGCCTTCATCCTCCGAGGCCTGTTGCCTTTTGCTCATCTGGTCGAGGATCTCATAGCATTCTTCGCCTAGGACGTCGTAACTGAATTTCAAGGGACGGGCCTGCTCGGGCGTGAGGTGCTCGGGCGTTAGCTGGAAGGTATAGCCCCAGCAGGTCCGGGTGTTTTCATCACGCCGCCGGAATGGGTTCGGCCAGGCCATTCTGGGCGGCTCGCAGAGATGACGGACGTCCGATGAACGCTGTGCAAGTCCTTGCTTACCTTGTGTTTCGCAGTCATCAAGAGGGGGATGTCACGCAAAGAAGGACGAGCACGATATCTGAGTAGTTGTTGGACTTGAAAAATGATCATGTGGTGGCGCGGTACTGTCCCGCGACATCGGATCCAGAGGCGTTGTGCATGGCGTTGTGCATGTTGATGTCAGAACAGCGGCACTAGCCCAGGCTCCATCCAATTACAACGGAGCAGGCTGTACGCATGCAACGAGGGAGCTGTAGGGACGCCTGGACCAGGCGGGCTTCACATCTTCCAGCGTAAAGCACGGCATGACTCAGTCTAGATCAACATGAAAGTCGACGCTTAATCAATACATGTATTTGCATTCCTCAGCTCCATGAACCGCTCTAATCGGATAGACTGATACACCGTCCATAACCAAACCGAAGGTACAGAGCCTGACTTCTTCTCCCTGCGCCTCCCCCGCCTTTCAGGGGGGTTTACAAGGCGATTGAAAGCCGCTCAACAACTGACACTCATCATCGACTTTGGACTCGGCTGCGTATTTACAAGTTGCTGATGATTCCAGCTGCATACTCGTGGGTCTTGGACTTTCCACCCAAATCACCCGTCAGAGCCTTGCCTTCCTTCAACGTCGCGAAGATGGCGTTCTCAATCTTTGCGGCATGCTCGCTCAAGCCCATATGCCGTAACATCATGATACTGCTGAGCAGAAGAGCCGTCGGGTTGGCGAGGCTTTTGCCGGCGATATCAGGTGCGGAGCCGTGCACGGCCTCGAAGATGGAACACTCATCGCCGATGTTCCCTGAGGGTGTGAGACCCAGGCCACCGATCAAGCCGGCGCACATATCGGACAAGATATCGCCATAAAGATTGGGCATCACGAGGACTTTGTCCGAGTACGGGCCTGGGTCGGTCGTGATTTTCAGGCAGGCGTTGTCGAGCAGTTCGGCATCGAACTCAATATCGGGGAAATCCTTTGCGACGTCTCGCGCGGTGCTAAGGAAGAGACCATCCGACATCTTCATGATGGTGGCTTTGTGCACAACACGGACCTTGTTCTTGCCAACGTCTCGAGCATACTGGAATGCGTATCTCAGCACACGTTCGGAAGCTTCACGCGTGATGAGCTTGATGGACTGCACAACGCCGTCAACCACGACGTGCTCGATGCCAGAGTATTCTCCCTCGGTGTTTTCTCGGATCAGCACGGTATCGACGTTATCGTAGGGTGTCTTGTAGCCCTCTATACTTCGGCACGGACGGACGTTGGCAAAAAGGTTGAAGGTTCGACGGAGGGTGAGGTTGAGGGAAACGTGACCCTTGCCGACGGGTGTGGCCAGAGGTCCCTTCAGAGCGACGTAGTTCTTCTGTACGGATGCAATTGCTTCGTCGGGAATGACGGTCCGACCGTCCTTCAAGCGAGGGGTAACGTCCACCGGTTCCCACACGATAGGGACCTTCGCAGCTTTGTAGATGTCCTTGACGGACTGGGCAATCTCAGGGCCAATGCCGTCTCCTTCTATCAACGTGACCGTATAGTTTCCGTCTGATCCTTTCGTGCCCTTGAATTTGGCGACCTTGTCTGCCTCGGCGGTTGAGGCATAGCGTCTAGGTTGGATCTGAGCACGAGAGCGTGAGTCATTTGCATTGCATGAGCTCGAGGGAGCATCGGCTGCGTACCTGAGCGAAGATCGGAGCCCGTATCGGCTGAGCGCAGGCTTTTCGCAAGCATTGGCGAGCGGGCGCAGAGAATGCTCGAGGAGCGATCATGGTGGGCGAGCTGAGCGATAGACAGCAGGCAATGGTTCAGATAGTCGCCCTGTTCATACCACCGGGCGAACGAGCGTCTTTGGAGGCCGGGTGAGCGTGGGTGGTGGATAGACTGCAGAGCGAGGGATCGAGGGAGCTCTTTTTCCGAAATGTTTGATGGCGCAGGGAAGGTGCCAGTTACATCACAGCTTCCTTCTGTTGCAGCTTCCGATGGCTCCACCACGCCCAAACCTAAGGTGGCTAAGTCAGCCGAGCACGTGACGCCAAGACATCTCACTCCTCGCGCCTCCATCTCTCAGCAACAGGGCGTCGGCCAGTGACTTCGCTCACCCACGCCCACTTTGCCCACCATGGCCGCTCAGGATCGAGACGTCCTCACCTACTTCAATATCCCCAACCCATATCCTGCAGAGTGGCCCACAGAACTCGACAGCGATGACGATGAGGACGCGGCCGCCGGGGTCAGGCGCTCGAGGTCTAGGTACAGCGCGCTGGAGAGGACCGCCAGCGAGAGGAAAAGCCTCCTGCCTGGCTCCCAGAAGACCGGTGATGGCCGGGCGAATTTAGTCCAGAAGGATGAGCCAGACCCGCTGGGCGCGCCAGGCAGTGTCGTCTCCAACTTGCGGCAACGTGGTCTTCCGGTCGAGGCGGACATACGGCTCAAGAACAAGTTTATGTTGTCGTCGACCACGTTTGCCCCGGAGGCCTTTCTGGCCACAACGCACGACCAAGACACCGCAAGTGACCTCATTGCGGGTGCCAATTATCTTGCCAAGTCCATAGACCAGCAATCAGCGCCGTTGAAGAATCTGGTTGAGTCCAACTTCGAACGCTTTGTCCGCGCGAAGGCCACCATTGATAGTGTGTACACGGAGATGCGCGGCCAGGGCATAGACCCCCATGCCAACGTCCCTCCTTCACCGTCGCATTCGAACCGCCACTCCCGACGTATTAGCGGCATTCATTTTCGCAACATCAGCACTGGCAGCGCTGCCGGGGCGGCACAGTCCCAACCACCTAGCAAGAATGCTCTCCGAAAGGAGACAGATTACGGTGTAAAAGGCGTCAAATCCTCCCTCTCAGAAGTGTCCCAGAAAGCCGAGGATGCCTGGGGGCCAGCATTGGGCGGGAAGAAACGTGAGGAAAATCTCAAAATCGTCTTGGGTGCCGTCGAGAAAGACAGAGAAGTCTGGGTGCTGGCCAACAGACTAGAAAACGCCATCAATCAGAGAGACTACGACAAGGTCCGCGAGCACTACAACGCCGCTCGCCGGTACAGGGCGGAGGTGCAAGCCATGGCCGAGAAGACGAAGCAAGCGGGCCGCAAATTCACCAAGGAGGAGACTTATTGGGTCATTGTCATTGGCAAGATGTGGACGAAGGTCGACGACCAAATCAAGACGTTCAAGAAAGATGTCTGGCGAAGGCTTTCCACTCCCTCAGCAGCTTTGCCTTTACCCGGCGTCTCTCAATCAGACGAACACATGGAACTCATCAGTGTTCTCTTACACCTGGGTGTGGATGACAGTCCTATCTGGGTCTACCTTCTCAGCAAATACGACTACTTGAAGAACAAGATCGCCGCGATTGTTGAGAGATCGAAGATCGAAATCGAGATCCTACGCCGCCGTCTGGCACTCGCAGAACGTCCATCGTCTCAAACGATTGCAGCATTTTTGCGCCAGGCTTCCAAGGAGCGTCCAGAAGCTCTTGACACTGAAGATGTCGTCGACTTCTGGAACTGCATTTTGACCTACATCACGAAATTGCTGTCGCTGTCCAGCGGACTACTAGGCGAGGTCGTCGATTTTTGGGAGACAGCACAATCATTCATCGATGGTACGAAACAGAAATCCTTGCCCACCGGCTACGAAGGAGAGAGTGCCAAACACCATCATTTGTCCCAGGACGATATCAGCGGACTCCGAAATGGTGCTCTTGAATTGGTTGGCCAGCTGCGGGATGCTGTCTTCTCACTGTTCGCCGATCCACCCGCTGAAGACATCTCGTCTCTCTTCTCCCCCGTGCCTGGCTCTGCGGGGACACCAACCACCCCTCATCCGGCATCCGCGTTTTCGCCGACAGACGGCCGCATTGGCAGGCTTGATCCCAACGACGTACCTGCGGCAGCAAAGAAGGGCGAGTCTTGGGAAGACTTTGCATTCTGGCCTCCTCATTCAAACGCGCTGAGTGCTGTGCAATATCTCCAGAAGATCCTCGCCCTTGTCGCCATCTCTGCTAATGAGATGGTGGCTCTAGGCCCAGTCAGCAATAGCACCGCCATGTACGAGAAGATCAAGTCTATGGCTGCCGGAGCTCGCGAGCGCTCTATGCGAGCTGTTTGTGAAGCTTGGAGCAAGGATGCTGAAAGCTGCAAGTCCATGGAAGACTGGATCCGGGCGACCGAGAAGCGCGACCAAACTCGCATGCCAATCTACTTTGAAGCATTTGAAAGGAAGGTGTTGCAGGGCATGCAGCAAGTGCTGTATTTCTCCGACGCGACCGCCAAGCCAGGTGCCCGTGAGGTTATCACTCAGCCACCATCGAAGCTCCTGCAAATGATGCGAACGCAGTTCGTCAGCACGGTCTACAAAGCAGTCAGTGGAATGCTTGACAACACAGAGGTACCGGATCAAGGCGACGAGGATGAGTGGGTGCTATCAGCCGGACTGAACACTGTGAACATCGGCACGGACCCGGGCGAGATCCTGGTACAGGATGCGATCAATGCGTCAAGTCGGAGCATGCGCTTGCTCCTGACCATGTCCAACACCAAAGCCCTACGCAACGAGCAGGTGCCCTCACTCATTCAATTGTTCGAATCGTCCTTCTCCGTCAAACTCGCAGACGAGTCAAAATCGATAAAGGAAGTCTTCAGCCAGATTGACTCCAAGTTGTTCCTTGCATACACTCGGCCTATAGTGACCAGATTGACGAGGATCGTCAAAGACGGCATCAATTCTACGACGTGGGTACCTAACACCTCGAAACCAGATCAAGTGAAGCCATACGTCTATGCGGCCCTCATGCAGCTGGTCAGGGTTCACAGCGAGGTTTCCACTACGGTCTCAAGCACAGGTTACAGCAGCCCATTGCTGGGCGAGATTCTATCCTACCTGCTCGAAAACGTCTCTCAAGCCCTCCTGGACGGGTTCAAGCAGCGCAAACCAAACACCTACACCTTGCCAGCATTGATGCAAGCCACACTTGACACCGAGTTCATCGCACAAACCATGACCCAATACGCCACCCCCAAAGCGGGAGAGATTCAAGGACAGATCTACACGGAGCTGGACAAGAGGACCACCAACGAAGCACGAACCCGGTTGCAGCAGGAGCTAGGGGACATGAGGATCGTGTTGAAGAAGTTGAGAGAAGGCAGCAGGAACAGCTTTGGCTGTTTTAAGAAACCGAGGAGCAGTGACAAGGAAAAAGGCCGTCAGTAAAGCAGTGCGGCAGTGTAGTTTTTTCAGGTTCGGGTCGTAGGGAAGGAGGAGGGTAAGATATGCCGGGCAAAGGCAAAGTCCCATGACTGTACAAATACCGCAAGGCGCCTGGAGTGATGGGCATGTAGAGCAAATCGTACGGATTAGCCAGTGTATAAAGCAGACTGGATGGTCCACACTGTATTGCACGCTCTGACAATGCCCACATTGACCGCACCGCTGTCGACAGAGTCCCTCGTCACGATACAGGCGGTCTATCTCCGCCGTCCTCGTCTCCCTCTCCCTCTCCGTCCACCGCGTCCCCGCTTCACCGCCGCACCAGCGCGCTTGGTTTCGGTTTCCTCTTCATCTTCCGCCTCCGCCTCCTGCTCCTGCTCCTCACTCTCTTCTCCCTCTGCAACACCACTTTCATCTTCCTCGGCCTCTACTTCTGCCTCGGCCTCATCACCAACATCCTCCATGACCTCATCCTCCGGCTGCTGCTGCTGCTGCTGCTGCTGCGGCTGCTGCTCAGCCACCACACTCGGCGCCTTGCTCGTCCGCCTACTACTCCCCCTCCGACCTTCCGATTCCGTGACCTCGTTCTGCAATCTCGACAACCGCCCTCCTCGGGCCCTCCCCCTCCCCGAGCCTCCTCCGCCGGAGACACTGACCGGCGAACTCCGCGGCTCGTCCGTGTCCGCAACGGTGCTCTCCCTCCTCGCCGTGGCGGTGGCGGGACTCTGCGGCCGAGAACTCCCCACCATGCTACCGCCGCCACCGTCCGGAGCGAATCGCTTCTGCCACATCAACTCCTCAAAGTCGTCGCGCGGCAGCTCGAATTCGCGCCAGTACTCGTCCGTGCTGTCCGTCTCGGCCTTGGACTTAGTGGACGTGGCAGTGGACGTGGACGTCGTGGTCGCGGTGGTGCCGGTGCTGCCCCCCGCGTCGAGATCGATGATACTGTCCTCCCTCTCGTCCAGGCCGTCCAGATCATACAGCGTGTGGAGCTTGCGCCAGATCCCCGCGGTCGAGGTGTGGCAGTCTTCCGGGGCGATGCGGCCCGTGCTGAGCAGGTGGTCCCGGATCGCGATCATGCGGAAGTGCTTGTGCATGCCTACGGGTTTCCAGCGCGTGATGGCTTGTAGGAGGGCTGACTCTTGGGCTGCCGTCCAGAGGTGTGTGTCGTCTGGCGTTGGGGTTGTTGGGCGCGCGGGGTGGTGGGTTTCCAGGGTCGAGGAGGTCGTGGAAGCCATGGTTTGGGTGTATGATTTTAGTTCAGTCGGTCATGAAGTGGGAGGTGCGAGATATCCCTTTGAAAGGCGCCCCGGTTCGGAGAGCTACGTACTAAGGGATGATACGCACATGCGCGTATGTACCTCATGTAGCTTGGTGTTTGTTCATAATATCACAGCATTGTTTCACTTTTTGGGGTCACGTGGCTACAGAGAAGAGGCCACTTATGTAAGTGAGTCGTCCAATCGGGATGCAGCTGCCTCTACGAAGGGGAAGGGAAGTGCTCCGTACTCCGGGTGCAATACTCGTGCTCGTGCTCGTGCTTGATCCTTGACGCTTGATGCTCGGGCTGTCTACATCTATTGAATCGCGGTGACGCTCCCATCACCTAAATGCCCCTACCAGCGTATTCACAACTTCACCTCTCGCGGCATTCCAACCTCTCCGCTCTTCCAACCCTTGTCCCGCCATCTCTTGCCCCAGATGCCGTTCCTCCCCGGGCTCAAAATGCCATTAGGATCCAACGCGTCCTTGATGGTCTCGTTGAAGCGGCCCAGAGCACCATTGCCCCATTTGTACGTCCCCGCGACCTGGTCCATATACAGCAAGTGCGTCCTGTACTCGCCGTAGCCATTCCTGGCCCCTTCATCGATCAGTTCGCGCATCAGACACGCGGCGCGGCGCTTGCTGTCCGCGTCTTCGCGGTCGAACACGATCTCGGCGATAAAGTGCATCTCCCGGCCAGCAACGCAGATGGTGCTGAAGGAATCGAACCCCCATTTGGCGTACAGCTTTTCGGCAATGTCCATCATCACCCGCGCGTGTTTGCCGGTTGTGGGCAGGATGGGGCTGCAAGCAATGTGTCCCCCGTTCGGTAGCCAGTTCAGCCAATCTAGCTCTTTCAGGACGGGCTCGCCCTTGTTGACCTTGGCGCGGTCGTGGATGTAATGGTCCGGCGGGAGGTCAGAGGGCAAGTAGAATTTAGAACCCTTGATCTTCGCGAACGTGGACTTGATCAGATTAAGTTGCGATTCGATCGTTTTGGCGTCCCCGTACTGGCAGCCGTAGAAGATCCAACTCACGTCGCCGAGGGGCATCTTGGCAGCTTCGCGGGCGATGACGGAGCGTGGTAACCGGCCTCCCTTATCGCCGCCCTCCGGCCAAAAATGGCTTCTCGGCTTGCCCGTGACGGCGAGTTCCTGGACGACATGCCGCAGTTGGGGGACGTTTCCGAACACGCGGCTCGCGGCCAGCGGCCGAATCAGGTCGACGATCTGCTCAAAGTCGTCTTCGCGCGGGAAGGTCACCAGATAAGACTGGTTCTCGGTTGCGGGCATGAGCCAGAACCCCATCTTGGTCACAATGCCGTAGTTGGACTGGCTGAAAATACCGTCAATGGCGGGGCCGTATGCGTTCTGGAACGATTGCCACGTCAAGTTGTCGGTGTCGCTCTCGCCAGGTAGGGCGCCCATGCCGGTACGGAGCAGCGTGCCGTCCGGGAGCACGACTTCCATGCCGCAATGCATACCGAAGTGGTCTCCGTAGGGCGTGTAGCCTACGCCCCGGTCCAGTGCGTTGCCCATGACGCTCCCGCCGCCCAGGTCGGGACAATCGATCCACAGGTCGAGCCCGGTCTTCTGCACGGCCTCGTAGAGTGCAAAGTACGAGACGCCGGGCTCGAGCAGGCACGAGCAGTTCTGCCCGTCGATCTTGAGGATCTTGTTCATCCGCCTCCCCAGATCGACCACGACCGAGCCGGACACGCGGGGTGCGGCGCCCCCGTAGCCCAGATTCCGCCCCATGGATATGGGATGCAGCGGAATCAATGACTGGTTGGCCCACCGCACAATGGCCTGGACTTCCTCCGTCGTCGACGGATAGACGACCGCGCTGGCGACCAAGGCGTCCTGGTTGGCGACATGGTTGCTGTCGTGGGTGTTGCTGGAAGAACGGATCAGTAAGGACAGGACACATAGCCAGAGGCATACAGCGAAGGGGAAAGCGAAAGCGAAAGCGAAAGTGAAAAGAGCTTACGGGTGTTCCATGTACCATCCATCGACCAGCGCCCCGTCATTGACTTGCACATATTGATCGCCGACCACGGCCCTTAACTGGGCAATGGCTGCGTCGAACTTCTCCTGCGTCGTGTCCGGAGGCAGCTGTACCCGACGAGGCGTGCTCGAAGCGGTGGCGGCATCATCTCCCTTTGTCCGCCTCGAGAAGAGCAGCCCTTTTGCTCTCTTCGCCTGGTCGACCAGTCGTGTGGGCACGCCGCTGTGCTTTTCCAGCAGAGTAGGCGTCTTGGGCAGGTTACTGGATGATGCCATAGTGTCGAGTAATAATAGACCACGATCAGGAAAGAGGGAGCGACGAGAGGAGGGAAAGATGGATCGATGTCTTTGTCTCTTGTGATATACTGTCCCTGAGTACGGAATACCTAAGCTAATGTACTCGTATCCGGAAAAGATCCATCTACAGAGCAGTCCCAGCCTACACAGCCCCACACGGCCAGGCCAATGGCCCCCCTTCTCCAGTGACTTACCCCATCTGCCCCAATGTGGGACTTCCGATACGTACCTTCTCGATATAAAGTCTCGAACGTCCGCGGCCAACAAGCCCAAGATATTGGGACCATAGTACGTATGGGTCCAAGGGATGGCCATGGTAAATCAGCGTTTGTTCTTGCCGCCAATTCTCCTAAGTGTCCACGTGGGCGCATGTATTTCCAGCGACCTTCTGACCACCGTGATAGTAAACGCATTGAGTGTTGCTACAAAACATGTAACGTTCAGACGAAGTAGTTTGCTTCCAAATCCGCCAGCAAGCCCGGTTGACCATTGCCAGCCGGATCCCAGCCCAGCTCCCGCTGCGTCTTCTCACTGGATGTAGGATTATCCGCCCCCAGCGCCATTGCGATGAACCCAAGGTCAGCCATGGCTTCCTCCACCGTCTTGCTCTCGACGGGGATCTGCAACCGCTTGCCGACCACTGCCATGATATCCTTCATCGGAACCCCCTCCTCGGCAACAGCATGGTACATCGCCCCGGGCTTCCCCTTCTCCAGCGCGAGACGGAAAACCACGGCCGCATCAAGTCGATGGACGGCCGGCCAGACGTTGGCGCCCTCGCCGATGATCACGGCGCGGCCTACCTTGCGCGCGGCCTCGGCAATCATGGGGATGAATTGATAATCCCCCTTGCCGTGCACCGTGGGCGGCAGACGCACCGTCGAGCCCCGGATCCCCGTCTCGGTCGACAGTTTGGCCACCAGATCCGCGGCCTCCTGCCGGATGGAGAACGGCGTGCTGCGGTCGGGCTCGTCGTCCTCGTGCGCCAACCTGCCCTGGTGCGCGAGCAGCGTGCCCGACGCGATGACGAGGGGTTTGCCCGTGCCGGCGATGGCGTCGCCCATGGCTCGAATGGCCGCTTGGTCGAGCAGGGCCGAGGCTCGATAGTCGGTGAAGTCGTGATGGAAGGCCAGGTGGATGGTCCCGTCCGCGGCCTTTGCGCCGCTGCTCAGGCTCTCCAGGTCGTCGAGGCTGCCGCGGTGGACTTGGGCGCCGAGTCGCGTGAGGATTTCGGCGCTGGCGTCGCTGCGTGCGAGGCCGAAGACCTGGTGGCCGTGGGTGAGGAGCTCTTCGACCGTGGCGCGCCCGACGAAGCCCGTGGCTCCGGTTACGAAGACGAGCATTGTGGGATCGGAAGGCTCGCCGAGTCGACTAATTAGGCTAGCTGTTCGTGCTGTAGAGAGCTTGCGGATACTTTTGTAGGGAAACTCGATCGCACAAACTGAAGTCGAAGGGAGCCTACCATTCTACCCCGGGAGTACTGTGTCCCAATTTATGTCCCTTCTCTTGTCGGCGTACGCGGCCCTCCACAGGTGTCTGTCTCGGATTTAGGGCCCACCGAAGGAGCTGGAGTATCAATGTACTCGTACCCATCACGGCCTAAGGTTTTGTAAGTCCATCAACGGGTACAAGCTTCAGTGTACTTGATTGGTAAGGCCATTGTCTGCACAAGCAATAAGGCCACCCTCCCGCCCTGCATACTCCGTCACGCTAACCGACATTCGTATCAGAGCTGCTTCGTAGTTTACAATCTCCGTGCATTGGTGAGTGTAATCGGTAATATGCCCCGGACAGTGTGACCGTGTCCCTTTGCGGCATGGATAAAGTTGTTGAACACGGACGAATTCTTAGAAACCAGTGCGTGGGGCGACACAGTTGGTTTTTGTACAGGCGACTCGGCGGGGACACAAGCGAGAGCCGCTGACTAATGGAGTCGGTCTTCACAATTTGCGTGCCAAGACTTTCTCTCGATGTTCTGCGGCTTCACTCGGACTCGAGAGTGGCTGCCGCAAGAGCAGATGATGCTTGCAGCCGTCCGATCTGAGGGTTGACATGGCCTTTGCTCCACATTGCCAGTTGCGAGTCCGATTTCCACGACGACGACAAATGTCCTGGGCAGAAAAAATAAGCCATGGATCTCGACGACAGCCCGGATGAACCGGACGACCGAGATCGCTCCCCAGAAGGAAACGACCATGCACATGCACATGCCAATGCGGTGGAAGCGAAGCCCAAAGCAAGCTCAGACAAGGTTACCTCAGTTTCGTTCCCACAGCGAAAATGGAATCGACTGCGCAAACATTATCACGACCACTATCTCGCGCTCGTCAAGGATACCTTCGAGGCAGACGAGGACGGTTACTTCCACGGCAACCTGCCTCCCACGCAGCTTGGTGCGACTTTGTGGAAACCGGATGAAAAAGCAAAACTCTACCGCGCCCTTTGTCGAAAAGGTCGACATGACTTGCCGGCCCTTGCAGCCTTGGTGGGCTCCAAGTCGGTGGTCGAGATTAAAGCGTATCTGGACAATCTACGAGAGCTAGAGGCTGATCGACAACGCTTCGAAGCACAGCCCAAGAATGTCGCGCACGCCGAAATACCTGCTGCCATTGAAGTCGGCCCAGATTGTGAAGCCATCATTGATCGGGCTGCGGATGCGTTATTGGCCTTCCAAGAGCAGTACGACGCTGCGGCAGCGAAACAAGCTAATGGGATGTGGTTGATCGACCACGAGGTAGCTGCTGAACTCGATAGGCGAGCGGACGACACCGAGATGCCGCCCAACCGACTTGATCTGGAATCCGAAGATGATGCGCCGTCAATCACTGAACGAGCCTGTTCGCTCTTTCATCTGTCAGCATGCCTGGAGATCAGCGAGCGCTTGTTTATGAACAGAGGCCCTGACAGCCCCGACTCGTGGCAGAATATAGCGGAAGAGGGTGAGCGTCCGAGCATGACACTGGATTGCGTAACGGTCCTCTACGATCTTATTGTCAACTTCTTGCGCCGAATAGTGCAGTCGAGCATTTTCCTTGCGCAATCACGACTTCGTGCTTCCATCACCAAAGACTATCGACCCAGCGGGAGCGTCAAGTTCGAAGACGTTGCCGCAGCTTTGGACGTCCTCGGGGTCGAGAGAAATGCAGAGTCATACTGGGTCGGACTTGCAAGGAGGAATGGCTTGCGGATTGTGGATGATGCGCATAGGAGAGGTGTTGACAGCAAGGCTGCCCTTCCCTATAGGGAGGTGGAAGAATCCTTGTCCCAGTCAGGCAGGAGCCGATCCGTTTCGGCGGCCCCAGGGGCGTTCAGCGGAGAGACCGAAGCGACTTCCGAAACGACTTCTGATTCATCTCAAGACATGGAAAGTGAAGATAATTCGGGCGACGACACGGACCAAGAAGGTGATGTGCCAGGGGAGGAGGACGAGGTTTCGCATCAGCAGGAGGATGATATTTCGCCTCAGCATGAAGCGGACGAAGATCTCACCCATGGCACACAAACAGAAGACGATGTTCCTCAATCCAAGCGACGCCCCAAGGTACGGATATCACGGCATAAGCGATTACGACTCCTTGAAGACCAGCAAGACGAGTATCTGGAGAGGATAGACAATGCGGCGCAGCGACAAGAAGAGTCACGGCTCTTGTCTCTTCTCGATGCTGAAGAGCAGATGAAGATC
Organism: Phialophora tarda; assembly: GCA_016109495.1. NCBI lineage: Eukaryota > Fungi > Ascomycota > Eurotiomycetes > Chaetothyriales > Herpotrichiellaceae > Phialophora > Phialophora tarda. The sequence continues at coordinate 50,770 of JADWPL010000009.1, forward strand.
AAAGAAGAGGATGTGTATGATTCTGGTGTCCGCCCACCACAACCACGCAAACCGGTGGAGGACTGTATGGGATGGTCGCATGTCAACTTTGAAGCCGAGTGGGAGTCTCTTGCGAAGCGGAGGAGGCTTGATTCTGCGGCGGAGCAATGATTTGTACGCCGTCTACGTCATCACTGTCACTCACTGTGATTTGTGCGGAGAATTAACGGGAGCTAGTCCTTAGCGCCCGATCTTAGCAATGCTCGAGCTCAAACAAGGAAGTCGCAATCCCGGCGAGTAAACAAGGTGAAGCTCTACCATCAGAAGACAATTGAAATCCCTTAAGTCGTGTCTTCATTCACAGAAATCCTCGGTTCTACAGAAAACAGTCATCATTACATGAAAGCTTGCATACATTGTCGTCCTGCAAATTGACCGCGCTCTTCACACATTGTCACGACAACCACGCGTCTATGGTCCGCACGCTACGAACGCGAGATTGACACGGTACTGGTGCCCACAGAGACTCGAATCCCCAGCCAGCATACCTCGCGCTTGCTTCCTGCCACTGAGCAGCCCACGTACATACTTCTTCTCGATGCTAGACTCCGTCTTATGAATATCACACCTGAGCTCGACATTGGGAGCACCACGCGTGACACACCACCATGGGCCTCCGAGAGGTCACGCTTGAGGATGAGCGAGCGATGCAAGAGATTGCAGATGCTCTAGCAGGGTCGCATAAGGTCTTAGTTGTCACGGGTGCAGGCATCAGCACCAGTTGTGGAATTCCTGTGTGTTCCACCATTTCGTCTCGCGCGATGAGATATTGACTGTGCAAAGGACTTCCGATCCAAGGACGGGCTCTACAACATGATTCCGAGCCAAAATATGCTTCCAACGCCGCCATCATCACAACCTTCCACACCCACGCACACACGGGTTGTCGACCTGAGTCTCGACGAAGAACCACTCTCCTCCCAATCGCGAAGCCGGCGAGCGTCTTCAAGTCCTTCGTCCAGGCTGCGAGGACAGGACTTGTTTGACTCGCGCGTTTTCCAGAATGCCGAGTCCACGATGGTATTCTACCAGTTCATAGCTTCAATGCGACACAAGATACGAGACGAAGTGCGGTCCACCAGTTCCGTCCACAAATTCATCAGAGTCCTCCGCGATGGTGGTCGCTTGATGAGGTGCTACACTCAGAACATAGATGGCCTGGAAGCAAGAGAAGGCCTTGTGACCGACCTGAGGCGCGGTAAAGGAAACAAGCGGCGGTTCATGAAGAAGCACTACGAAGCGCCGCGGCCTCCGCACACTGTGGCCACGGATTTTGATGGAGGATGTGAGGTCGTGCAGCTTCACGGTGACCTGGACAAGCTGCGCTGCACAATGTGCTCGACCCAATATGAATGGAGGGACGAGGAGACCGACATCTACCTGGAAGGAGCTGCACCGAGCTGTCCCAAATGCAAAGAGAAGAGCGAAGACCGTCAGGCCACGGGAAAGCGAGGTCTGGCCGTAGGCTGTCTCCGACCGAACATCGTACTCTATGGGGAAGACCATCCTTCCAACACGCTGCTCACTCCGCTGATTCCTTTTGATGCTGGCTGCCGACCCGAAGTGCTGGTCATCATGGGGACATCGTTGAAAGTATTCGGCTTGCAGAAGATTGTGCGCGAGTTTGCAAAAGCCGTGCATTCGCACAAGAACGACAAAGGGCGCGTTATATTCGTCAATCGGACTCGGCCCGCGGAGAGTGTATGGGAGGGGATCATTGATGACTTTGTGGCAATGGACTGCGATGACTGGGTGGAAGATTTGAAAAGGCGCCGGCATGATCTCTGGCACCGACAAGGAGAAATCGACATGACGGTCACGAAATCGACACAGCCTAAGCGTAAGCGGAAGTCGATCGAGGACGACAATGCGAAGGAGAACAAACCAACCAAGAAGGCAAAGATCGTTGTCGAAGTGCCTTCTCGTGATGCCGCGGCAGGAGAAAACACTTCCGACATGCTGGCAAGGAGGTTGCAGAGTCCAAAGAAAATCAAGCTGCCTCAGGATTACCCAGGGCGAGCGATACTCTCACCTTTAGCGCAAGCTCGGAGACCACCAGTTTCGCCTTTCACAAGTCCGATTAGAGGCGACGACGAGTCGCATCTGCCCAGCTCATGGAAGCGAGGCACACCTGTGCGACCGCCAATCTCACCGTTCACCAGTCCCATCTTCCCAGACACTATTAGAGAGCCGTCGGGTTCAATGAACTGGGGTACACCCAAGAGACCTGAATTTTCCCCTTTCACACCAGGGCTTTGGACTGGCAGCAAGCTTAGGATGGAGATCTGCAGGGACGAGAACGAGTTCTTCTCTCCCAGCCCCTACATGAGCGACGCCGAGCCAGATGCAGAACAGGATGAAGACACCGATGCAATTACCGAAACTGAGCAGCTTGGCAAAGCGAACGACTCCAAACAATCGCAATTCATGGTTCAGGTCTGGCAGCGGGTGCGAGACAGCCGCCTCTTCTCTTACGGCCAAAATCCGAACTCGAGCCAGGAATCGATCGAAGATGATGTTGACGAGGTTGACACACCGAGTCGAGGCCCAAGAGGCCGGAAGATCGATGTTTTTGCCGAGTGATGTTGCTTTGCACATAACGTACCTAGAGAGGCATTGCAAGGCATGTCAAACACTGGAGATCAGGTTGAGCTGTAACGAACTCTACGAGGCGATGACTGTACACTACCGAGGCATAAAGAGAGGAGTTCTGGTAAAGGAACAGAGGGTTGTGACTGCGACCAGATTTTGAGACGACTCAGAGTTGCCAGCGACAGCCTCTGAAAGCATGAATATGTACTAACGCCTGGGGGATTCCTCGGGTGCCGTGTTCGGTCCTGCCTAACTTTTCTTCTCGGGCCTTCTAAACATTTCTCGGCCACCCTCTTCCGCGTTCTTTCGCCCGAGTCCTCCCGGCCGAGGCACCAAAATGCTTTTCTTTCCATCGTTCCGCCCAACTCCTCATGTTCCTCGTTTCCGCTTACTGGCCTGACCAATTTTCTCGCGCACATGACAAATGTACCGCGGCAGTGGCAGCGGATAAGGCGGGGACTGCTGGCCACGCCTAGACCCTGACTATCGTATATGATTCCCGGGAGTTCCCACGCCCCCCTCGCGATTCCCTTCTTCCTAACTCCCAAGTAGAACAATGTCGCTTTGAAAGAGAAAAAACTCCGAGAGCAAAAGAAGAAAAATCCCAGGTGCTTTTATTTCTAACTATCTACAGGAGGTCGGCCTGCCAATCCGACGGGTTGCGATTTTTGGTGAGATCTGAATCCTGGCGCCGAAACCAAAAACCAAAAAGCTCGTCTCCTTGCGGGCGGGGTACGGTCATAACTTTACATCTTACGGCAGCGGAGAGAACCAACTCAGCACCCATAAAATAACGTCTTGAAGCTGAGAAGTCGAGTGCCAACGAAACTGGAGGTCTCAGTCTACCAACCTGTGTGATTCAAGGAACCAAGAAGAATTTTCTCTGCCGCACAAGCCTGGTTTCCTTCGACAACACAGGGATCATCACAAACGTGCCTATTCTGTACGAGACAAGACCAGACAGGACGTAAGCACAATAAACGACACTACACTACACTACAAACCCCTACACAGCCAAGAGTACTCATCCGCAAGGCGCCTCGAGAATGCAGCCTCCCAGCACACTCGCCAAGGGGTTCGACTCGATCGAATCGACGATCCAAGCGTTCCGCGACGGCGAATTCATCGTCGTCCTCGACTCCCAGGACCGCGAGAACGAAGGCGACCTCATCATCGCGGCCCAAGACGTCACGACCGAGAAAATGGCCTTCATGGTCCGCTATACCAGCGGCTTGATCTGCGCGCCGATCACCGCCCAGCTCGCTGCGGAACTGGAGCTCCCTCAGATGGTGGCCGACAACGAGGATCCCAACCGCACTGCGTACACGATCTCGATCGACTCCACCGACGAGAGCGTCACGACGGGCATCTCGGCGCATGATCGCGCCTTGACTTGTCGCACGCTGGCGAGTCCGAAAGCCACCCCCGCGAGTTTCAGACGTCCGGGCCATGTCTTCCCGCTGAGGGCCCGGGATGGGGGCGTCCTCGAACGGACCGGCCATACCGAGGCGGCAGTGGAATTTTGCCGTCTCGCGGGGAAGTCGAAGGCGGGGGTGATTTGTGAGATGGTCGACGACGGGGAGCCCGTCCCTGGGCAGGCGATCATGAGGGAGCCGGGCATGATGAGGCGGGATGCTTGTTTGGAGTTTGGCCGCAAATGGGGGTTGAAGGTGTGCACGATCGAGGATCTGGTCGAGTATGTCAAGAGGGAGAAATCGGGCAATGGACACGAACACGGCAATGGCGTGGTGACCAACGGGGTCAACGAAGTCAATGGATGGCATTGAGATGGAAGAGGATATACGCAGTACTGTACACAGTACTGTATATTCACGCGTTGGATACTGAGTATGGGTGACCATCCCACCGTAGTCAAGGCACCGTAACTCAATTAGGTCGAATCATCATGGAAAGACTGCTCTGGCTTTTAAGCGCCCAAGCGCTCTCTGTACTGCGTACACCGGACACTGCTCTCCATATGTCTGATCCACTCTACTGAATTCGAGGCGTCGTCACACATTCTTGACCTGGCTTGCCTGGTGGTCGCCAGTCCGTTCATTATCCAGGAGGACGCCACAAGCCCGTCGAGTCACAGCCTCGTCGCTCATTTCGTCGAATAATGCGAAGCATCATCCGAGCGAGTCACATAAATCGAAGCGCCTACAGTATAATTCAGCTGCGACGGCTGGAATGAAAAAGGCGGGACTCAGAGTCTCGTCCTTACTCCTAGTACTCGGTACAGCGGACATACTTGGATGATGTCCAAACTTTTGTGCGCAAGACACTCCTTATGACTGGTAACATATATGAAACAGCGAAAGCCACAGGGTCCAAGCAAAGGTCTCGGCCATCACATTGAATTTTCCGAGCTTTCACTTTTCTCACCTCAGCGCTAAGTTGACATTAAACTTGACGCGGACGATTGCATGTTAGATTGGCGACTACGGAGTACTACATTGGACTCTGTACATGGAGCTGCTTTCATATTGACAATCTTCTTGGTCGTTGAATACATGGAGCCGCTTTCATATTGACAATCGTCTTGGTCGTTGAATACATACTCCTCGGAAAGGACATGTACACAGATCGGAGTACGTAGTACTGTACCTCGTACCTCTGGGATGATCTCCAGGGGCCGCGGGTGGTCGGAAAGATGACGAGGCTCAAACCGCTTCCGTTATGCACTGTTCTTAATCTCGCGCAATCTTCCTTTACCAGGCATGATCCCTCGACATCAAATTCAGTTTCGTCCTGTGTACTCCCGTACTCAGCACTCCGCAATGGGATGTCACACACACCCAGTCAAGCCTGCAAATGACATCGTGTTCCCTAGGTCTCTACTGCACTATCTCGTACTGCGTACTCAGTATGCCTCGTGGATTCTTCCCATGTCACACACCGCCCGAACGCCCGTTCGCCTGCCTTATCTCAGTGGACTCCGGCGGCCCCCATCAACTCTAAACTTGCATCTCCAACCTTACCGTAGCAAGCCAGGGGGGCTGTCTCGCAGGTCTCCTTGCGAACAAACGCCCCCCATCTGGGCAAGGCCGCCTCGAAGGTGATACGCCCAGACAGAGTGCCTGCCCCGAATCAGGTGCTAAGTGCTCAGCCCCCCCAGCTACAGCCTCACGCTAAGCCCGCATCATGCAGCACAGCAGCAACAGCAGGGCTTGGAGGCTCTCGTGGCTCTCTGCTTATGATCCTCAGAGGAACCTGGGCGCCATATCTTCCTCGTGTCTTCCACCCCTCCAGGCAGGACGGACTTGACTTGATTTTTGACTCCTTTTGCTCCTGTTGACTCTGTATGGCTGTGTTTGTTCCACGCGCTGCTAATTCATTTTTGAGATCGCCGAACTAGGTGTCTCGCGGCAGAGGCTTGGAGAGGAAGCCTCGTTGCGTAACGGGACGCCTTCTGTTTGACTTTCTTTGACTTGGTTCCTGAGCTCCTGAGCGGCTCTCGTCTTTCGACTTTCTCGTCTCTGGCCTCTCCGTCCCACTCACTCACTCACTCACTCGCTTGATCGATCGCTCTTGCACATACGCCGTGCACCGCGATATTGATTGTGGACTATACAGTACGGAGAGTACATTCATTCATTTGGTCAAACGGCACCCGCGGGCCACCATTGCGTCTGTTGGGTCGGATACATTATTCTTGGATCGCAATTCCATAGTACATACGTAGCATTGCACAAGTCGACTTTTGCTACAGTCATCACCTATCCGATCCTCAACCTTCTTTCAGAAAACTAGGGTTGAGGCTCCAACGCCCTTTTACAATTCTGGTGCACCCGAAGCAGAGTAGAAACATTTCCTTCACTCTTGCCTTGTCTGGTACGGCACAACCACACCGATCTCTATGGCACCATCCTCACTCCAGCTCCTCCCCCGCCAGTTCGGCAACGGCGACGGCAATGGTCCCTTCGGCGACCGCGATGGCCGGGACGGGGACGGAATCTCCAAGTGGGCGATCATTGGGATCGTGATCGCGATACTGGTCATCGCGGCCATCATCTGCTTCGTCATCTTCCGTCGCATGCGCATGCGACGCAGGGCCATCTCCGCGGCCATCAACCTCACCTCGACGGCACACCACAAGCCCGGCTCGACCGGTCCATCAGGCACCACCAACAACGGCATCGGCAGCAGCGGTTACGGCAATGGCAATGGCCCGCCCAAATACGGCGCCGGCACGACCGGGTACGGCGCCACCCCAGACCAGAACCACTCGCTCCTGGGCAACGCCGAGCCGCCCGCCATCGTCATGTGGAATGCCCCCCACGGCGGCGGCGACAACAACAACGCCGCGGCCTCCTTCTCCTCGACCCAGGACGGCTTCGGGTACGACAACAACCTCCAGCTCGCGGGTGGCGCGGGGATGGGGGCCATCCAACGGCCCGCCAGCGTGGCTTCCTTCTCGGCCCCGCCGCCTCGGTACGAAGAGGCCACGAATCAGGGACCACCACTCCAGGGCGAGGCGGCGAGTTACTTCAACGCGACGGTCCCGATGGGGGCCGAGGACAGGGGACGCAGTCGGTCGAGAGACGCCGCCGCCGCCGCCGCGGCGCCGGCCGAGGGGGCGAGAGGACGGGCCCTCAGCGTCGATACGCGCAGCATGAATGGTGATCGGAGGCGGAGTATCAGTCGGTTCCGGGAGGAGGGGATGGTCGACGTGAATGTGAAAATGTGAATGTCAATGTCGAGAAGAGTTCAACGGGTTATCAATAAAAGAGTTCAAACTGGGCTGTAATTGAGCTCAACTACCAGGTAACTTTGCGTTATGGATACCTTGACACGTTGGGATGGGGAGTTTGGGGGATATCATGTAACTGATCTGATCTGATCTGATCTGTATGATACGAGTAATCGGATGAAATGAAATGAAATCATACCTTCCAGGTTGTTGTTGGGTACGGTGTAGATTACCAGGTAGGAGATCGGGCCTGCTCAACCAGCTCGAGCCGTTCATTTCATTTCCTCGTTCCCTGTTGTTTGGGTGCTCTGTCTCTCTGTGTACGTTTATTCATTTCCCTGTCGGTTGATTTGACCTGCATGCCTGCCTGTGTATGTATGCATGCCTGTGCGGTGCTCTATCTTGGGTATCATTTTTTCGCACATTTCCCCATCCCTGCTATGCCTCGCCACGCCATGCTGAACCTTGCCAAACCATGTCAACCTTTTAGCTCCGGAACACAAAAACCGTGAGTATAGACGGACCCGTCCAGATCTAGAAATATTTACGCCGTAGAAAAGTCCTTCAAAACACGCCCCCCGCCGCCCCCGGCCCCCCGCCCGCGCGCCCCCCCGGGG